>APFE030025860.1:48552-58724 GCA_000404065.3 Pinus taeda | reverse complement strand
ATGCCACCTCCACCTCCACCTCCACCATCTAGTAGCAGTGCTCGAGGTCCGAGTCTTGTTCCTTTGCTGTCGCCACCTCCATCTACACCCTCACGTGGAGGTTCTAGTTCTGGTCATCGGTCTGTGCGGGAGACTCCGAGAAGACCACCACAACCTACTTATACTCCTGGAGACTCTCGTGGCAAGGGCCACATGTAGATTTATCATTTACAGTTTACTTGTCTTTTTTAGTTTCTATTGGACTTTAGTTTTCATAACTGTTGAGTTTTGAGTCCTTGACTCTTGACTTTTGACTCTTTCATATCATAATGATATTTTTTGTAAACAATATATCACTGTGACAATGAAAATTTGAAGTTTGAAGTTGGGCCTTGGCAATTATAACTCATTCGTAATGATTGTGAATTATGAATGTGATGCTTCGTGAAAGACTAAAGTTGTTTCATTTCATTTCATTATTCATGTTTCATTTTATAAATTTATAACATTTCATATCATGTTAACAGTTAGAAGTTAGGACTTAGAAATATCTAAGATATTACTTCTTGTAATGGTTAAACTTAGCTTACAAGTACAACTTTGGTGATCAATAATGATAAATGTTATTGAATTTTCAATTTTTAAGGCTTGAAGTTGAAACTTTAAGATTGAATTTGATGAATCATGATTCATGAGACTCAATATATTGCAGTTGTAATATGTATTTTACTATCTTGTGGACATGGTTGATGACGATTATAATTTCTAGATGATTGATGTGATATGGTTCAATGATCAATCTATGTTTTTTTATGTTTTTATGTCTAATTCATCATTCTACATGTTTTTGTTGACATATATGTATCAAAAATTAAAAAATATAAAAAATATATATATTTTTAAAAAATCGCTCCCGGATTCGCTCCCAAACCGGGAGCTTCTGAAAATGGTCGCTCCCGCTCCCGCTTCCGCTCCCGCTCCCAAGTAACATTGCGAAATTGCATAATCTGATCTGGATCACACATACCTGATGTCTAATGCAAGTACATGATCAATTGGATAAGCAATCACATGAAATGGTTGCACACTAGGGAGAACAGAAAGCTACAAATGGAACAAAAAATACATGTCAAATTCCTGAAAACAGGAATAATTTTAGATAAAAACCGGTTTCAAATAAAATAAGCATGTGTATCAAGAATGTGAACCTTGATTTGCCTCCTGATGATGCCCTCAACTTCACCAAACTTATTCTCACAGTCTTCCCAACTACATACACACTGATAAAGATAAACAAAATCAATATTTTTTTTGCAAACTTGGTAAAGCATTGTAACATCTCCGATTATTCCAAATGGTATGATGCCAATGGTGTGAAAAGGTAGCATGCCAAACTTTTTCAGGACTGGTTAATAATTACCCACAATAAAATTGTCTACTAAAAATAGGAGACTGCATAATTAAAATTAACCAAAGCACCTGTAAGGTATGCAAAAGATTGCATGTAGCTTCTGGAAAATCAGGGCGCAGCACCAAGGCTTGTTTGTAACTCTTAATAGCAGCTTCCACATGACCACTACAGGAAAGCAATGCAATTTGAGCAAAACGTATGTATAGCTACATCTTCATTCACAAATAATAGATCACCTCACGGTATCAAAAATATAGACATATACATGTCTTTGTAAGCAGAGGCAAGGTTTGCATGGCCTTCAGCCATGGTAGGTCTAACTGTAACAGCTCGTGTATAATCCTGAATTGCTTCACTAACACGACCAATCTCTTTGAGAGTGTTTCCTCTGTTTACAAGACCATCAGCTGCCATTGAATCTATCCGAAGAACTTCATTATAGCAAGCAATAGCTTCTGAATAATGCCCCTGCCACAACCATGGCTAGCAAGCTTGAAGGGACAAGCATAACATTTAAAGAATCCACTACCTTGAAATTCATTTGAAACAACAACAAGTTAGTGGATATACTGGGATGCAAGTTTCAAGCTTGAAAATCTAGTGCTCAGAATAATGAAACACATTAGTGAACTAAAAGAAGAATTTACATGGCCATATTAAAATGAATCATAATCATTATTGAATTGTAAATCATACAAATTGCATAATCTGATCTGGATCACACATACTTGATGTCTAATGCAAGTACAGGATCAATTGGATAAGCAATCGCATGAAATGGTTGCACACTAGGGAGAACAGAAAGCTACAATCCTGAAAACAGGAATAATTTCAGATAAAAACCGGTTTCAAATAAAATAAGCATGTGTATCAAGAATGTGAACCTTGATTTGCCTCCTGATGATGCCCTCAACTTCACCAAACTTATTCTCACGATCTTCCCAACTACATACGCACTGATAAAGATAAACAAAATCAATATTTTTTTTGCAAACTTGGCAAAGCATTGTAACATCTCTGATTATTCCAAATGGTATGATGCCAGTGGTGTGAAAAGGTAGCATGCCAAACTTTTTCAGGACTGGTTAATAATTACCCACAAGAAAGTTGTCCACTAAAAATAGGAGACTGCATAATTAAAATTAACCAAAGCACCTGTAAGGTATGCAAAAGATTGCATGTAGCTTCTGGAAAATCAGGGCGCAACACCAAGGCTTGTTTGTAACTCTTAATAGCAGCTTCCACATGACCACTACAGGAAAGCAATGCAATTTGAGCAAAATGTATGTATAGCTAGAGCTTCATTCACAAATAATAGATCACCTCACGGTATCAAAAATATAGACATATACCTGTCTTTGTAAGCAGAGGCAAGGTTTGCATGGCCTTCAGCCATGGTAGGTCTAACTGTAACAGCTCGTATATAATCCTGAATTGCTTTGCTAACACGACCAATCTCTTTGAGAGTGTTTCCTCTGTTTACAAGACCATCAGCTGCCATTGAATCTATCCGAAGAACTTCATTATAGCAAGCAATAGCTTCTGCATAATGCCCCTGCCAATATCAATTTGTTAAGTTATAAAAAATATCTTAGATGCACCTTTAACTTCCAGCTTGTCTTGACAAGAAGACATCATTAACAGAGGCATGAACTATAATGCTTCAGTATAAACACACCCTACTAAATTTCTGACCTGCTGTTTGTAGATTATTGCTAAATTACTGTATGGGGCAGACAAGCCTGTTGTTACAGCTACGGTTGCCTTATAAAAATTGGCAGCTGCACTGATCATATTCCTGCATTAAGTTGGCATCAAGAGAATTACCAAAATTATATTATGTTAATGTGAAAAAACCATATGCATTCATCAATATTGAAAGCAGTTTAAATGCATCGATAAACATTGAATACTATCAGCATTACAAGTACCTACCCATTACATGACCTTTTATAAGGTATAAGACCATGCACAAGTAAAGAAATGACAATGACAACATTTATGGAAAAGCGGTACCATTCCATGTAAATGTTTCCAAGATTGGTGAGAGCTTGTGGATGATTTGCTTGAAGCTGAAGACAAGACTGCGATTACAAGCGAAGCATAAAATCAAAACTGTAAATAGGCAATCCAATACAACATAATCCCTAAAAATTAAAGCAACTAATGTACCATATGCAAAACCACATCTTGAAACATCTTAGGAAGAATATGAAACATGCTTATACAACATCCAAGAAACCAAATGAGATTTGCAACCTGGTAACAAGCAATTGCTTCATCCACTCGTCCAGCATCTTTCAAAGCATTTCCCTACATGTGATAAAGTTGTCCATATTTAATGCAATGTGACACATAATCATGTCTCCAACTCCAATCAGTTTTTGCACAGGTCCCCTATTAATAATCAATTTACAGGTCTAGCATCCAAAGCAGAATGAAATTAGCCTATATAGAACTCACCAAATTGTTGTAAGCCTCCACAAATGTCGAATCCAGCATTATAGCTTGTTTGTAATGCATTATCGCCAAATCCATTTGGCCTTGTTCATAGTAAACGCTTGCTAAATTCCCTGCACACAATCATGGCGTATGCACCAACTCCCTGTCACTAAAGTCTACCTAACCACTCAGCCAAGATGTCTTGCGCCAGAATTTTCATACTAAAGTAATCGATAGCTGCTGCCAGCAACTGCGCTTGCTTGTGTAAATAATCATAACAATTAACTGCTGTCCATTAAAATGCCTGTTGAAGATTCAGCAAATACAGCTTGCAAGACATTATTCAATGCCACCTGAAGGACTAAGCACAATGGTGCTGGACACTAAACTAGTAACCATGGTGCACTCAGGAGTCAGAACTCATTTCAGATTCCCTGTTAAAAGAGTTTGGGACCAAACAATCCTTTCGGAAAACTAAAGGCTGAGACATGCACTTGTAAAAGCCCATATTGGTCCCAGTCCGCTCACCTTCATGCAAGCAAAATATGAGACAAGCAAAAACCAAAAGGGTATTGTTAGGAAGCACTTTGTTGAGAGGGGTCTGTGAAGCTGGGATTCGATGCAAATACCACCCAAAAAAATAAGCCTTTTAAACACACTTGGGATGCAACATGCAATGCAACACACAACCACTATACACAGGCATTGAACCATTCCCACCCCACCCCTCTAGATTCATTACATAATTCTGGTAATAAGGCTTACCATAAGCAATTGCATAGTCCGGCCTTAGTTGAATGGCACGTTGATAGCACGTAATTGCATCTTGAGGTCTGCCCATTGCCTAGAATCACAACATTAAAGCAAATGAATCCCTGCACCTTCTGCCTCGCATGCAAATATCCAACTCAAAGATGAAATATTTTTACCTTCAATACATTCCCTTGATTCAGGTGTGCATCAGCAAAGTTGGGTTTCAGCCTGATTGCTTCCTGAGAATAACAAGGACAATCAAAGTCAAATTATGTCCATAAGAATTCTTCTTTGGATGTACAATTTATCCTTCAATATCAAATTGTTACCTTATAATATGCAAGGGCTTTGGCGTAATCTCCTGCTTCCATAAAAAGGCCTGCTAGATTTGACCAAGCAATCGTAAAAGTTGGTTGTATTCGCAAAGCCTCCATGTAGCATAGGTATGCCTGCTCATGTGAAAATAGATCAACATTGTTTCTTAACTACTATAAGGAAGGGTGTATATATTAAAATGGATTTCAGGAACTTAGACACGGAATTGTGCCCTGGACACATTTTATTCACAAGCAAGAAACAAAAAGCATGTCCTAGGCACATTTCCAAGAACCAGATTCAAAACAGAACGAAGAATCAGAGAAGTATAATTCTGAGAGAACAATTTTTCAGAGGCAGAAACATGCCCACCAGCACTCAGTTGCATAAAAGACTTTTGTTCTCTAATCTTCTTTGCCGAGGAGAAGAAACCTGCATGGCATCCACCAAGTAGCAACAAAGAATGTGGAAGACGAATTGGACAGTCAAACAGAACATACACAAAATCTTGACGCATATACAGAGGAACCCACTCAGCATACCCAGACCGATGTAGAGAGATCTGAACATATTTCTATTTCCAGAACACAATATTCTGCGATATTTTAAAGAAAGTTCAGACACTAGTTTCAATTTCCAGTTAACAAGAATCAGAGTTTTGAGAACAACCTTATGCATACATGGACAATAGAAACACAAAAAAGAATAAATGTTCCTTGCTTACCCGCTGGGAAGCATTGCTTAGCTCATGCTCTAGATCTTGTAATTTTTCTTTCTTTTTCAAAAAATCCTTGTCTTCCTCAACAAAAAGAGGCTTTACTCCTCCCCAATCGATTATGACGGAGAAAGGGCCAACACACTTCTATTATTTGAAGAATATTTACCAACGAGCAGCACAATGGAGAAATTAAGGTTGCAGAGAAAAAGTTTGAATCATTAAAAGCGAAGGTTGAGAAAAAGTTTGAATCGTTAAAAGCAAAGGTTGAATGTAACAAAAGTTTGAATCGTTAAAAGCAATGGTTGAACATAACAAGCGACGTGGTTCAACATAAAGTGTCATAATGCATGATTGAAATGTGGCTAAAGAGAAGGACAACTGTGACAGGTAACAATGGTTTCTGGCGAGCTTGTATCATACACCTCCGCCAATCGATCCCATCACAGGAGTTGTGAGCTTGTGTCCTATAGGAGTCGTGGAGCTTGGGAGGAAAACTCCATGGGCCTTTCCCCACTCCCCTCGCTTCCTCAATATTTAACGTGCGATTTCTTCAATCCATTTACCTCGCGCTCACTCTCGCTCGATAGTATTTATACATACTATTTTCAGACAAGATTGAGTCAAGTTTTCGATGAAGATGACATCGGGGAGATGAATCAGGTGAGGGAAGAAGAAGGGATCCCAGATTTGGAAGAAGAGGATCAACAAAAGAGCAAGAATGAAGGTGAGAGAAATGAAATTCAGGTAGATCCTTCAAAAGGCTCTATTTTATATATCCTTTAAAGGGTACTTAGGAGGTCTGGGTGGGTGAAACTTGCTACCCGAACGTAGTTTTAAGATGGAAGATGGTGTAGCAGCATCACCGATCGGAGAGTGTTTATAAAGAGAAAACCATTCCTTTGCATGTGTATTAAGGTAGGAAGCAAGTCCAAGCTGAAAGTTTGTCCACCACAAGAAATTGGCCTTCCGCCATTATTGAAAGGCAACTTACGAAAAGTCCGGTGGAGAGAATCACCGACTGGAGATCCAGCAACATATCTAGTAGCATCTCGCTAGCCAGCATCTCTTTCTGTTCTAGTGCACCCAACAAACTATGATTGGCTGGGATAGATGATGGATTGGTACGTGAAATAGGCAGGTTGAAGGGAAGCTGGGGGCTCCCTACAGGATATGGGGAATGAGCTTGATATCCATCTGCTTCTGGAACCACAATTGGAAGTCTTAGAAATGAGAGCCTACCTATCTAGCTTCCTTCCATATAGAATGTCGCAACAGGCCCCCCTCCTTTCTTCTAAATCTGGGAAGAGCCATTTCAAGTTGCAAATACCATGCGTAGTCCCGCTGCCTATGCTGACCAAGGTATAACAGCTATTCATGGAGAAATAGGCTATCTAACCGCCTCTGCCCCCGCCTCTCCTCTGGCGGTTTATGGTGCCTTTGCCACTATTTACTCTACTGCTGAAACCATTGCTACCGATGCTTCTCTCATATACTAGTGATGGTACCCCTACTTGAGATGCCTCTGCATAAGTGCAGATCCAAATCCATACTCAAAAGCAGTTCCTGGTCCAGATTAAGCAATTGATCCTAGTGATGAATAAGTTGATCAGGTTAGTTCTGTCGTTGATGAAGTTTCCATCGGCATCCTTTCCAGGTTGAGAGCTCAAAGGTGCAAAGGCAGGAACCACACCGACCTAGTCCAGATTAAGCAATTGATCCCGGCAATGAATAAGTTGATCAGGTTGGTTTTGTCATTGATGAAGTTTCCACCGGCATCCTTTCCAGGTCGAGAGCTCAAAGGTGCAAAGGCAGGAGCCATACTGACCATTCGTTCGAAAGATGTAGTCCCCTCAACATCTCTTCCATCTAGTTCTAGTCCCAGATCCGGTCTCAGTTAATTCGGGTCCTGAGCAGGTTAGGTCCAGGGCATTAACAACAAAGCGAGGCCAGCGAAACATGGGACCTCCACCATGCACGGACAGCTGCAACACCTGCATGTAGAACACCTGCCTGCCAATATGCTCAAACTAAAACTGCTGCAAATAATTCAAACTGCAAATAACTCAAACTAATGTTAAGTAATGTTAATATTAATATATGAAATCGTGTGACGGTCACCAAAAATAAACACGGCTAAGCAAAATAGCCTATGCTCCGGCCTCTTCCGCCTCAGGAAGAGGCCAAATAAGATGGCAAACGAGAAGACTTTGGTTATCCTAGCACAGCGCATTTGAAAACTTTGCTCTAACCACCGTAATCACCGAAATAGCACTTCAAATTAATGCTAAATCAACCCATTTGGATTACTATAGTCCCTGGCCATTGCCAAATGGCAGGGACTAATAAGATGAAATAGTTATATTATTACAGGACTAATAAGATGAAATAGTTATATTATTACAGTTCGCATAGATATATGTTCGTAAAGCAAAACAAGGCATGTGAATATGAAGACTTTTTTTATTATGTTTTATTTTTTTTTGGAAAATGAGAAAAAATATTTAATATTATTTATAAAAAGTAAATTACATTGGTAGCCCAAAAGAATACTTTACATATTTTTTTCCTTTACATTGTTTTTTTTTGTCTTTTAAAGATTTTCGAGTGTAAAGGAAAGAAATATGAGTATTTGTTTTGCTATGTTTTAATTTTTTTTGAGAAAATAAAAAAACGTATGTAATATTCTTTATAGAAAATAATTCACAATTGTATAATATTTTTTTAACCAATATAGCTCAAAAAAAATGCCCTTAAATATGTTTTTTTTATTTTCTAACATTACTTTTTAAAAGACTTTTAAATACCCTCTCTCCGCTCTGGTTTTATACATTGTTGTAATAACAGGTAAGAAATATCGAAAGAATAGTGTCGTATGATGTGTCTTCTAAAGATCTATATCGTTTCGTCAACAATGTTAAACATATAAAACTCGTCCCAAAGTTTAAAATACAGAGGAAATAAAATCTTTCCATTCATAATAGTAGTGCATAATAAGAGAAAAACATGTAAATTGATTCGAATAAAAACTGATTTTAATAGATCTTTCTGTTCAAAGATTTTTGTCCTATTTTCACCATATATCTATATAACTAATATGTATGGGATAAGTTATGTGAACATTTGATTAAGTGAATCAGTGTAGGAATACATCGAAATATTATATTATGCCTGCATTGACTATACATTAAAATTAATCGAGTAAAAGTTGCATTTAATAAAAAAATTATTTTATTGTAAAATTAAAATTTAGAATATAATTAATGTAATTATATTATTAATATAAATTTATAATTTAATTATTAAATATATATTTAAATTCTATTTATTTATTTAAATTTGTTATATAATATATACTAACTTTAATATTATAATGTAATTTTTTTATCGATGAAAATGAAAACACCTACATTCTCTCAATTAATTATCTAAATATTTATTGTTATATTGTTATTTTATTAATTTTTATATATATATATATATTATATATATAATATATATATATATATATATATAATTTTAATTAAAAATTGTATTATTAATGAAATAGAAACTCTAAATATCATCAGATTTACTAATAATTAATAAGTTTATAAAAAGTCTAACACTTATATTTTAAATAATTATATGAGTAGCGAGCTAAACTATCTACCGAAGTATCTGAAAAATAGAAAAACTTCTCATCTTTACATAGTTTCGATTTTGTGTGTATCCGTCTATCCCTTGTTATGTCAATCATTTGGTGCACAAGTGGTATGAATTCCTCGACATAGGTGGAGAAGAAGGAAAATCAACGACATTGTGATTATGAATTGTATTATACAAGTATAGTTATTCAGAACAAATTCGGGTTCATTTCGACGGAGCTCAGCCTACTTCTTCACCGAGCATCCCTGTTTCCGACATGTCAGATAATATCTGCCAATTTATCCAACAATAACAACAATTATAAAAAAAATTGTAAGTAGTGTGCAGGTTTTCTTTCCATCTCATTTCCTAAACATTCATTTCTTTCTGATTTACGGAGACTCCAAAATGGGAAAGAATTATATCAATAAATTGCATCTTGTTCGTTAGATGGATAGAATCATGTATCTTTAGAGGAGGATGGAGGGATTCTCAATTCAGCATATCCACAGATCTCAAAACCAACAAGTTGATATTTTATCCAAGAAAGGTCTTCTATCTAAATCAGGTATCTGGAACATGGAGGTAATATTTGAAGCGGAAATATTCTCCATCCAGGAATTCTCCCTCCCTGGTACTTAACTTCATTTTCATAACAGAATCCCAGGTATGTCCTTCCTGTTTTATTATTCCAGTTTACTGACATTTAGTGTTTATGATTTTTGCCACTGATAGTCATGCTGGTGGTTAAAATCACACATTTGGATATTGTTGTTTTGGCATTTGTCACTATCTACCTTTTTGTCGCTGGGTTATCTTCTTTCTGCAACCTACTGGCTGTCTAACTGCTGGGCTAGGGGTCCAATACGAGGATTACTATGTTTTCCAACACATTTGGAAATATCTTTGTAAAGATCGGTTTGACCTTTT
>APFE030025860.1:7903-21107 GCA_000404065.3 Pinus taeda | reverse complement strand
AATCCAAAGTTCCAAACCCAAGTTACCCAACCAAATGGCAAGCAAATGCCAAAAACAATGAAAAAACATAAACAATGTTTAAAAAACATGAAAACAAAAGAAAAAATTGGTTCCCATAGCCATACCAAGCTACCCATCCCAAATCAATGAAGAAATACAAACAATTCTTTAAACACAATGAAAACAAAAAAAAAAATGGAGCCCATATGAAGTTTTTCAACAAAAAAAAATTAAAAACATAGAAAAACATTGTTTTGAAACAATGAAAACTAAAAAAAATCAACTTACATACCGTTTCTACGGTGAAAATGGCGATCTCCTCTCGAAATAGTGAGCGTAGACCCTTTGAATCGGCAAAATCGCCCTCCAAACCCTCTCTCCCAGCGCAGAGCTCTTCCTCCGACGCGCGCTGTCCAAATAGGCAAAAAAAATTTCATTTTTTCCTTATAACACCCGCTGCCTCGCGCCCTCCCGCTTTTTATCCAAAAAATCGCGATTTTTTCGAAAAAATCACGATTTTTTGAAAAAATCAGCAAAAAAAAATTTCCCGCGATTTTTTCCCTTAAAAATCGCGATTTGATCGTCAAGGGGAAAAAATCGCGATTTTTTCAAAAACGTGCGATTGAATCGCGATTTTCACAACACTGGATTTGATAGTGACTAAATATATAGTTATTTTGTTAGTTGTATTATTGGAGGATAAAAATATTGAGTATATGTCAAATTATCAATTTAGATTTTTTATTTTTATTATAATATTATTGTTCTTTTCCTTATAAGTTTTTCTTGTTTTTAGTCTTAAATAAAAAGATTGTGATGTGGAGCCTTTCCTCTTTGAATTAGTAGAAAAGAAAACACATATATTGTATATAGTAAAAGTGTTATAGATGGAAAAGTGTTTGGTTATTCATCATATGTGTACATAATTTTTATGTTAAAGATTTTTTTAAGATCATAAAAGTAAAATTAAAAAAAAAAAAAGAGATGGGCTTAATACATTAGTAAAAATTAAAAAAATATGGGATCATATGAAATTAATATCATTGCACGTAAATGATATAATACAAAGAACAAATTGTGAGTCTAATTTAAATGATAGAGAATTTAATTGAATCAAAAACTATTTTCATACAATATAATAAGTGCTATTTAGTAGCTAGTCTCTACTACTTAATTTAAATATAGTTAAATTAAAGTAAAAAAATTGAATTCAAATTAGTGTTAAGGTTTAGAATATTGTTAATTTATGTTTTACTGATTGGTAAATTGAAATATTTTGTTAATTGTGTTAATTATGCATTGTTTTCTGTTACAAATAACTTTGTTACTAATTTCATTTGTTGAAATACGAATTCATCCATCATAATCCCTTCTCATAATTAGGTTAAAGAGTGATTTCATTAAAATGTTTAATTTAAGAGTCTCATGCTAAATTAATACTCTCTTTTCGTCTATATATTCTATTTTACTTGTATTCTAAAATACTAAAATATATAGTTTATTTTTATTAATAATATTATTGGAAATAAAAATATTGAAAACATTATTTATATATATATACAAATTTACCAATTTAATTTTTTTTTATTATTATTTAATAATATTTATTTTTTTTCCTTTATATGTTTTTTATATCTTAATAAAGAAATCATAATATGGAGAACCTTTATTTCTTTGAATTAGTGAAAACAAAAACACACCCATATTATACCATAAAAAGTATTTGGGTTATTCATCATGTGTAATATTTAAATAATTATATATGTTTTAGTTTTGTTTTTATTCATAAAATTAAAATTAAAAAAAATGGTTTAAAATTTTAATATATAAAGAAACATTTATAGAATCATATTAACTTATTATCATTAAAAATGCGGAAGTAGACCACCTTTTTTATATCACCAATCAATTGTTACCATGTAAAGAAGTTTTCTGCAATTGAAAATGTAATAGTGATAAAATAAATTTATAATCGTATGATACATCAGTGACCATAACTATCGGCATCAATTGTTACCATGTAAAGAAGTTTTCTGCAATTGAAAATTTAATAGTGATAAAATAAATTCATAATCGTATGATACATCAGTGACCATAACTATCGGCTTAGGAGTATTATATCTCTATGATGGGACCAGTGTACTTTGGTTGTCAATGGATAAAATGATTAATAATAAGCTTAATACGATATTTAATTAGATTATAAGAAAATAAATTAAAATATTATCAAATAATATTAAATTTTAATGGATAAAATAAATATAATTTTGTTGGAAGTAATGTTTTCATGTCATGATATTTCTTGCTTTCTGTCTTCTCAGTGAGATTTACTTTGTAAAGCTGAAGCTATGCTCAACTCTTTTCAGGTTGTACGCGGTTCTCAAGCACGCCTATGTATGCGGCTATAATGTCATATGTAACACTCTTGGGATATGGTTTTTTGGGTTTGTTACTGTTAGCAATGTTTGGGTCACTCGGTTTATCTCTCAGTTAGTTAAGGTTTTTGGCAGTTTGCTGGTCTTCCAGTCATGGTCGGTGACAAATGTCTGTCTGGTTATCCAGTTTAGGTGTCTTGTTGTGCTAAATCCATCTCCGAATGGTGAAATATGAGGCCTGCCTCGATGTAATTTTTTTGTAGCCTTTTGTATAATAATAGAAGTAGCCTAATTTACAAAAAAAAATAAAAAAATGTTTTCATGTCATGTGTTCTATGTATATTACAAGTTATTAATGAATATTAAGTGCCATTTTAAATATGGTTATTTCACATATGTATGAATTGTAATTGTGAATCCCAAAGAGTTAATCTAGAAGTTGTTATTTCCCTATATGTATGAATTATCTATGAGTCATAGATCTACCTTCTTCAAATCTTATCATTTAGAAATAGGTAATCTATTATATATGTAATTGATTTATGTGATCAATAAAAAAAATAAGTAATTTGTTGTGTATAATCTCTCTTAACTCTTTTCTATTTTCCTAATAAATTTTATTTTTTTAATCAAACCCAAACTCAATGTAATATTATTTTATGTACTACATTAATGGGAAAAAATTCTATCACAAAAATGTGATAAGCCTCACAGAAAATGAAAATCTGATTTGGGGTTTTTATATGGTTGAATAATAACCATAAAATTTGGCAGAGAACACGTTATATTCATAAATATTGAGAAATGGTTTCTATATATTTGGAGCTCAGTAACAATTAATAATTTGATCGAGTTAACTAAATTATTTTTTAACTTAATTTTGAAAAATTAATTAATCTAAATTATTTATCAACCATCCCTTCAAACTTAATTTTAGAAAATCAACTAATCCAAATTATTTATCAACCATCCCACCTAATAACTCACTCTCTCCATCAAACTAAAATACTAATACACATACCACTTAATATCATTAAAATAAATACTAAAGCCTTACAATAATCCCTACTGAAAATTAAGAGACAACGCATTGAGTGAGAATTACATAAGGGTGGCTCATCTGCACCCTTTCACTATAAAGGGCCGCGCTCCCATATCCAGGGACTAAATATTTGGCATTACGTAGACTTAGAGTCATCTGGACTTCTTTTAACGCAAGAACTCCTCCATGTCAACCATGCATTATTTATAGTTAAGCTTAATAATTAATTAAGTTAACCATATTTTAGTTAAGTTAGTTATATATAAAATAATAGAAATATATAAATGGAAGTTAATTATTTTTATTAAAAAATATTTATGATGAAAGTTATTAAATATAAATTTGATTTTTTAGAAAAAATTATGAAATTATTTTAAAAATTTATATCTAAGCTAAAAATATTTTAAATTATTATATATTTTGATGAGTTAAATGATTAACAAAAAAATTATTATAATAAATATTTTTGAAATCAAAATTCACTATAAAAATATTTTAAGAGAAAAATATATTTTCATACTTAATCATTTTAAGTATTATCAAAAACATCATGAATTAATGAATTTATTTTTAATATTTATGTTTGACAGTAAAATATTTTTTAAATAATTTAAATTATTATTTTAAATATTTATGTTTCACATGAAATATTTTTTAAAATATTTAAAATTATTAATAGTTTGGATGAGTTAAAGGATGATTAAAATTTATTACAAAGAAATATTTTGGAATCAAAATTTGGTCCAAATTTCGTTTAAAAACATTTTAAGAGAAAATGTTTTTCATACTTAGTAGTTTTAGCATTATAAAAATTATCAAAAAAAGAAAAATATTAATGAATTTATTTTAAAACTTTATTTTGATGTGAAAATATTTTTTAATTTTTTTTTTAAAATTATTATAAATTTTATGAGGTAAATGCTTACAAAAGTTTATTATAACAAATATTCTGAAATTGAAATCTAATGTAAAGTATTTTAATAGAGAATATTTTCATATTTAATAGTTTTAGTATTATAAAATTCATCACCATAGTTTTGACTAGCTAAAAGACTCACTTTGAGTGGGCTTAATGGTTACTATTATGTGTTTCCTTGTCAGAAGTTACATGTTCAAATTCAAAGCGGGTGGGTTACTTGCACCTTTGTAGACTAGTCTGTTGTCCCACAAATAACGTTCAAATTCAAAGTGGGTAGGGTGCTTGCACCTTTGTAGACTAGTCCCTTGTCCCACAAATAAGGGGTGTTTGGCTTGATCATGACCTTAAACTAAATTATTATTAATAAATTTAACAAATACTTGGAAAGTGAAATTCAATGTGGTTCAGGCATGGCATTTTACGAAAAAAACTTTTCATTTTCAATTTATTTATTGTGACAAACATGAACAATTCTTTCAGCCCATGAAATTTTGGGAATTGTCTAATATCAAAATTTACTATGAAAATAAATAATTTTTTCTTGGGGATTGGGAGAGGCCACCAATAATATTATCGAAGCCTATTCTCTATAAGAAAGAATAAAACAAGCCAAATCGTTGTGATTAGATATTATCTCTTCATTATATGGAGAATTATAAGCAAAAACAGGTGTAAGAAGATTAAGAGAGAGCCTTTCTTTTGGGCCCCATCTTTATGCAGACGAATACGAAAGTAATTGCATGGTGGGCGGAGGGAAATTTGGATTTGATTATGTGAAAGAGCGTTTGGAAAAGAGGCAGATGTTCCTCCATGCCTACCACTTTACCACCGAGCCCCAAGAGGCAAGTAGTATTAGTAGTAATAAGCTCTCTCACAAGGTGCGGTGTGGGGACCACAAGCTGCATGGCGAGTTGCGGACACGGTGGAAGGTCACGTGAAGTAGTTGGAGAAATGTGCGTTGCGTTTTGTACGAGTTATGTTTATATCTGTTTGGGCAGTCCCGTGTGCCCCGACGGATGGGCAGGCCGATGGGTGGACAATGAGCAGATGGTGTGGCCAACCATGGAGACGGGTGGGCCGACGAGTTGATTATGTGGTGAGCCAACGTGTTGTTTGTTGGACGGATGGGTCGGCTGGGCGACCACCTAAACGAGCGGATACATATATATGTGTGGCGAGTTGAAGATGGGAGACATCAATCAACAGAACTCGCAAGTTTGAGATGCGAGCTGCAGGTTCAAAGTGTTCTGCAGTTGGGTAGTGCGGATGAGCCCGCACGACGGGCAGAACGAGCGAAGGTAATCAAGTGGAGAAAACGGGCATTCAGGAAGGCGACTAGGTAGGGCATCAGGCGAATGACGTGGGGCGGCCGGGTGCGGAGTTGTTCGTGCAGACAGGCGACCCGAGTTGGGCGTGCCGTGCAGGGTTGAATGACGGGCGACCCGAGTTGGGTGTCCGGCGACCCAAGTTGGGCGTCCGTGTAAGGCTGAACAACAGGCGACCCGAGTTGGGCGTCCGTGCAGAGCTGAACAACTAGTGACCCGGGTAGGGCATTCGTCCAAGGCTGAATGGTAGGTTGATAGTTTGTGTAGGACAACACGGTGAGGGCATTAACCGAACGAAGGGTGGTTGAACAGGAGGTCGTGAATAGGAGTTTGTGTAGGCGGTACTACGTGCGGCCCACCGAACGAAGGGAGGTCGAAACAGTGAACGAGAGTTCGGGCGAGTGGCAACACAGGTGCGTGTGCGCCCGCCGAATGAAGGAACGGTTGGGCTGAACGATAATGTTGGGTAGGGTAACACGGTTTGAGCATTTGTTAAACGAACGATGAACGAGCCGGGTGGAAACATGCGACGGGTGAACGAAGTGTTGGGCGAGTCGTGCGGCGACCATTTGGAGGTGCCAACACGCTGGGCAACTAAGTTTGACAAAGTCAAAGTTGTGAAAATTTGGCTAAGTGTAAATTTGGGGTTTCCTCCAAGATTTAGCTTATGTTATGAAAATTGAAGATTATATATATATATATATATATATATATATAATATATATATATTGATTTGGGCAGACTCACATCGGGGAGTTGCCCCTCCCTTTATGCTGTTGTGCAATTGTTCATGTTATTGTTGTTTATGATGAATGTTAATGGTTTCATCGTGTATAAAGGATAAATATAATACTTGGTAACGAAGAAATAAACTAATTATGAATGTTAGGCATAGTCCATGATCATAAGTATTGGTGAAAAGAAAATGGCCGATGGTGCCACACCTTGCTATAATGCGGCTGGAAGAGTACTGCCAATGTAGGGGCGTGACAGATGGTATCAGAGCTAATTCAGGTGGAGTACAAGTGAAGGAATTTGATCTCACTGACAAGTGCAATCAAGAGTTGGTTTAGTTTTTCAGGAAAAACCTGGTGAATGGTGAATAAATCTAAAGGGTGATTCAAGTTGCAGGAAAGAGAAAGGCCGAGATGGTAGAAGGACTTATGGCAAGTGAATCTAGCCATGATGCAGGTAAAGCTTTCCGATACAAGGTATTGGAACAAATGAGTAGATGGAGTTCTAAATGGGCTTTGATGAAGGCCGAGAATATGAAGATTTGGGAAGGCTGTTTGTAGACCAAAGAAGAATTTGAAGAACTCAAGGATGAATATGAGGATGTTGCAAATGTGACAATGATGGAGGATGAACTTGAGGTTGATCAAGTTGGACCAGGATCGTACAGTTTGCAAACATGGGTGGATTAGGATACTCACGTGGAGGAGCCTCATGATGAAGTAAATACTATTGATACTTGTGTTTCAGTTGAGCATTTGGTAGATGAACCGTATGCAGGGAAGAGCAAAATCAGTTTGCCGATGCAAGGGGGTACCTTACCATGGATGTCTACGACGAGACCTTGTATGGAGAAGCAAGGACCATTGACTGTTGTAGGACTTGTTGGGGTTGTTTGTGACCTTATGGTAGAAGGTACAAGGGCCCGTGACAAGGGAGGAACATGATGATCGTTGTGGAGGAATGGGTCATGCTTTAGCCACATGGAGGAATTGGCTAAGTGCCCGGCATGAATCATGGACAGATTGGAGGAGGGCACACACTTGAGGTATGATGATACTTGGGTGGACTTCTCATGGCCGAGACCAAGAGAGGAAGTCTTGGTGGGACCTTTAGTGGGGGAGCTATGATGGAAGGGATTCGTGATGATGATATTTTTGGGTGGCCGAGTTCACTAGACCAGAGATTTGCAGACTTGGATGGGGATGACCGAATGTTGTGATGGGTCTACTTGGTTGGACAACATGGACAACTTAGTCATGGACATCTGGTTGGAGACATGGAGCATGGAAGTCTTATGCAAGGACATTATGGAAGAGCACTTGTAGAGGTGTCACTTATGGGCATCCAATGAGGAGTGCCAAGGCAGGGATGTTGTGCAGGTGGATTTGCTAGTGTGACATGGAGATGTTTTATTTATGAGCCGATGGAGATGTTGTGCACTCTTGTACAACAAGGCCATGGACTTGGTTGGAGTTGTGAGCAGACTATGGAGCATTCCTACTACATGGGAAGCTGAGGCATCTTGTAGAGACCTTTGGGCCGAGACATGCATGCTTGCTGGAGTGTTGGTTGGAGATGACTCATGGAGCTCATGATGACATGAGGTTGTGCCTTTTGGCGACTTCATATATGTTTCACTTGGAGGATCTGATGCATTGAGGAGCTGAGGTCAGAGACTTTGACGCAGGATGGGGTGCATACATTTGAGTACATATGGGTGTGCTTGAAAGAGTAACTTGGTGTAAAGGATTGATATGAGACACTTTGGAGTGATGGAGTTACAACGATGATGATGCCTTGGTGGCAACACTTGGGTATAGGTTGAGCCGAGACCTAACCACTTTAACACATGGGAGATGAAACATGTGTATACTTGTTTCTATGGTAGACTTGAGGGATGGCACATTGCAGATATGATGGAGGTGGCTTCATGGACCTGGATGTGGCACATCGAGAGTTGGAGTTTGATGAGATGATCTCTTCACTTTGAGGAGATGGATGTTTTGCACACAGATGATGATGTTGGGGTAGATGTGGCTGATTTCATTCAGTGCATTAGTACCAAACATCATGGATAGCATGTTGCAGATGAGATGAGGACAACTTCATTTACCTAAGTATGGATTACTTAGATGGAGACGGATTCTTGATCGAGTTGATAATGTGATAGGATGTTCTGAGAAACGACTGATGATGGCATGAGGATGTACATTCTTATGATTTGAGCGTGACAGTTGGACTGATCACCCGACTAGTTTGAATCATGGGGTTCGGAAGTGTACAGAGATGTGTTAGCAATGTGTTGGAGTATCATGGAAACAGTTCACACGATGACGATGCATGATGAGGTCGACACAATATGTTGCAGGAGGCATGTAGCTTGAGATGGAGGGGCCAACCTTCCACAATGGGAGCAGCATGTGGAGATTGCGACGAGGTGGTTGATGATCATGGATTGAGATGATTTTCTGATGTATGACATACCGATGGGGTGTATGCCTTGGTACGGATATCTTGATGGCAGATGGTTACCGGGATGAGAGATTGTCGAGGATGACAATGATTTCAAATGGGGGAGAATGTGAGGACCACGAGCTGCAGGGCGAGTTGCGGACATAGTGGGAGGTCATGTGAAGCACTTGGAGAAATGTGCGTTGAGTTTTGGACGAGTTATGTTTATATCTGTTTGTGATCCCGTGTGCCCCAACGGATGGGCGGGCCGACGGGTGGATGTTATGCAGATGGGGCGGCCAACCATGATGATGGGTAGGCCAATGAGTTGATTATGTGGTGAGTCGACGTGTTTCATGTTGGACGGATGGGTTGGTTGGGCAACCACCTAAACGAGTAGAGGCATATATATGTGTGGCGAGTTGGAGGTGGGAGACATCAATCAACCGAACTCACAATTTTGAGATGCGAGCTACAGGTGCAAAGTGTTCTGCGGTTGGGTAGTGCAGATGAGCCTGCACGACAGGAAGAACGGGCGAAGGTAACCGGGTGGAGCAAACATGTGTTCAGGAAGGTGACTGGGTAGGGCGTCTCGTGAATGAAGCAGGGTGACGGGGTGCGGAGTTGGTCGTGCCGAGGGGAAACCCGAGTTGGGCATGCCGTGCAAGGCGGAACGACGGGTGACCCAAATTGGGCGCCCGTGTAGGGCTGAATGACAAGCGACCTGAGTTGGGCGTACGTGTAGAGCTAAACAATGGGCGACCCAGGTAGGGCGTTCGTGCAAGGTTGAATGGCAAGTTGATAGTTCGTGCAGGATGACATGGTGAGGGCGTTAGCCGAATGAAGGGTGGTTGAACCGAAGGTCATGAATGGGAGTGCGTGTAGGCGGTACTACGTGCGGCCCACTGAAAGAAGGGAGGTCGAAACCGTGAATGAGAATTCGGGCGAGTGGCAACACAAGTGTGTGTGTGCCCACTAAACGAAGGAACGGTTGGGTTGAATGATAATGTCGAGCAGGGTAACATGGTTTGGGAATTTGCTAAACAAACGGTGAACGGGCTGGGTGGAAACATGCGACGGGGGAACAAAGTGTTGGGCGAGTCGTGTAGCGACCGTTCTAAGATGCCGAAGAGCTGGGCAACCGAGTTTGCCAAAGTTGTGAAAATTTGGCTAAGTGTAAATTTGGGGTTTCCTCCAAGATTTAGCTTATGTTATGAAAATTATATATATATTATATATATATATATATATATATATATATATATTCATGATTTTGCGCAGACTCACATCTGGGAGTTGCCCCTCCCTTTATACTATTGTGCAATTGTCATGTTATTGCTGTTTATGATGAATGTTAATGGTTTAATTGTGTATGAAGGATAAAGATAATACTTAGCAACAAAAAATAAACTAAGTACAAATGTTAGACATACTCCACGATCATAAGTATTGGTGAAAAACAAGTGATCGGTAGTACCGCACCTCGCTATAGTGCAATTGAAAGAGTACCACCAATGTAGAGGCGTGACATGGGGTTTTCTTTTCAGAATCAGAACAACGCTATGCACGGTTATTGCTTGCAATCCTCCGCGCGGTGAAAGAAATGATGGATTTTTACACATTCATCGTCATGGGAACACTTCTTCGTCAGAGTTGTGAGCGCAAAGGTGGGAAGGCAACCCAAATATATTGCCTTCCTTCGACTCAGTTTGACAACAAAGAAGATTGCAATCATGAAATGTTGTCTCTTTCTTGGGTTTACAAATGAAAATCGTTTGCTTGTTTGTTTTGTGGAGGGTCTTTCACATTTATCAAAGAATGCCAGACCCGAAGTTGGATGAAGAAATTGTAGAAATTCCTTACACGTTATCACTGAATATTATCATCACATTTGAAAGGATTTATTTCATTTTTGTTAAAATTTTAGATTTGCATTAAATTTTCTTTCGAGTAGAAAATAACGTTTAATAAAACACATAATTATACATAAAATAACCCTTTATTATTATTATTTTCAAATTCGCTTTTGATTAAAAATCCATAATTATGTTGGAGAGATGCACAACTAAACTAAACAACAAATAACACAGCAGAAAAAATCAAGCACATAAGACACATCTTTTAACGTGGTTCACCCAACCAATCTGGGCTACGTCCACACAACATAGGCATCATAAATTTATTAATCAAAACAGGAGATTACATCAAGAAATCCTCACAAAACTCTCACACTCTTAGCCAACATCCGAATGGTTGCCTGTTATATAACATAGAGAATCTAATAGGCTCATTAACTCACTCACATCAAATATAGGAGGCATTAATCACCTCCCAACAACCTGGAGCTAATCTAGGAACTGAATTTCTATTGTTGTCACCTTCAAAGATTTTTGCCTATTTTACTCTAAACAGAAAATCTCAACAATCTCCACCTTGACAACAATTAGCCTGACGCCTTGTTATTATTATTTTATCTTGCAAGCCAAGAGAAGCCAAACACCAGCGTAGCTTCTCTAAAAAAACTGGTTTCGTGAACATGTCTGCACAATTCTCCTTTGTATGCACCTTTTCAAGAGAGACTCCCCTTTCAGTGATAACCTGTCTTACAAAATGGTACTTGATCGGTATATGCTTCGATTTACTATGATAGGATGGATTCTTAGCCAAATGTATTGCACTTTGACTGTCACAAAATAACTTGATGCTGTCCTGCAACTTACCAAATTCACCAAACAAACCTTTCAACCAAATCGCTTCTTTGCAAGCATGAGAAGCAACAATGTATTCTGCTTCAGTAGTGGACAAAGCAACAATGCTCTGTAGCTTTGACATCCAGCTGATAGCTCCACCTGCAAGAGTAAAGACGTACCCTGAAGTTGACCTTCTCTTATCCAAATCACCTGCAAAATCGGAATCAACATATCCGCAAACAAATTCACTACTCTTATTGTAAGAAATACAATAACTACTTGTGCCTCTCAAGTACCGAAGCACCCATTTCACTGCTGACCAGTGTTCTTTACCCGGATTTGCCATGTACCTGCTGACAACCCCAACTGCATGAGAAATATCCTGTCGCGTACATACCATCGCATACATCAAACATCCTACTACATTAGCATAAGGAATTCGAGACATGTAATCCTTTTCTTCATCGGTATTAGGACATAAACTCGAAGAAAGCTTAAAATGGGAAGCTAAAGGGATCGACACAGGCTTCACATTGTTCATACCAAACCTCAAAAGTATTTTCTCAACATACTTCTGTTGTGATAGCCACAGCTTACCATTACTCCTGTCTCTGAAAATCTCCATGCCCAAAATCTGTCTTGCCGCTCCTAGATCTTTCATATCAAACGTCCTTGCCATCTGAGTCTTCAACCTGTTGATTTCTTCAATGCTTTTGCTTGCTAAAAGCATATCATCAACATATAACACTAAGATAATGAACATGCCATTATTCAACTATTTGAAATAAACACAATGATCATATTCACTTCTAACATACTTCTGACTCAACATGAAAGAATCAAACTTCTTATACCACTGCCGAGGCGACTGCTTCAGGCCATATAATGACTTCTTGAGCCTGCAGACAAATTTCTCATTGCGATGCTGAAAAAACCCTTCCGGTTGTTCCATATATATTTCCTCATCTAAATCACCATGTAGAAATGCAGTCTTAACATCTAACTGCTGCAACTCCAAATCAAACAAAGCCACTAATGCTAACACAATTCTAATTGAAACAATTTTAACCACTGGTGAAAAAATCTCATGAAAGTCTATGCCAGCTTTTTGAGAAAACCCTTTTGCAACCAGCCGAGCTTTGTACCTGTCTTCCGTATCATTCACACCCCATTTCAGCTTGAACACCCACTTGCATCCCACAGTTTTCCTGCCTTTCGGAAGCTCCACCAGATCCTATGTGCCGTTTTTACTCAAGGCCATCATTTCTTCCTTCATTGCTGCTTTCCATTTGTCACCATTTGAACCTTCTACAACTTCCTGATAACACAAAGGTTCATCATCATTAGCGATCAAAGCAACTGAATCATCATACCTTCTCAGACGGCGTTTGATCATTGTAGATCTCCTTAAGAATGTTTCTGGTGCTTCCACAATGCGTTGTCTATCAACTGTAGGAATTTCTTCATGATCGCCATTTGAGACCTGTTCATGTCCTCCATCTGAACCCTGTTCATAATCTGATTTTGAAACTTGTTCATGACTAGTATCTCAACTATGGTCATCATGACGATCGTTAGAAATGCTATCAAACTGAATGTGTTGAAAGTCAGATACATCATCCTGTTTCAATCTACTATCTACATCTAACTGTACAAGAGAGGATTCA
>APFE030025858.1:40399-109113 GCA_000404065.3 Pinus taeda | reverse complement strand
TTGGTAGGGTGGTTACGAGGTCCCTAGAAGTGGAGTAAACATATTGTAATTTGGGTAATTTTTCTAATTGCAAAGGAAACATACTTGTGTATTGGCAGGGTGGTTATGAGGTCCCTAGAAGTGATGAATTTGAATTTTTCTTGGTTTTATATATAGTATTAGGTTTTTTCTCATGCTTTCTGTGAATGGCACGTGTGAATTTTATCTTACACCCACTAGATTATCGATATGTAATTTCCGTAATTTTGATTTCAAAAGATATTTTAAAGAAATGCAATGATTTCATTTGTGTATTCAATAAACACAAGATTTTATAATTGAGTAAAATATTCGCCATGCCTCGTGAGAGATTCACCAAAAAATTATATATACATATCATATTATTGATAAAATCGCCTTCCATTTTTCCTATATACCATGGAGATTCGCCCATTTATTATACATGTAAATTTAGGGGGGGTTCTTAAAATTTTCCCTGGCGAGGTGGCATTTTTTAAAAGGTCTGCGAGGTAAGTACATGAAATCTTTGAATACCTAGATTAAAATGATATTGTGTGAAAAATGGGTTATGAAGCTACATTGATGTTTGGAGCTACGCGAAGCGGAAAAACTTATAGGAATGAAGGAGGAACAGGTCCTCAATATAGTCCATTGATTTCACCTTCGTGAGGTGATGAAGAGGGAATAGCGCAGATTATTCAGTTAATAAGACAAGGATTCCCATAGCTGCCACCTCCACCCACTCCACCTCCAACTTCACCACCATCGCTTGTGACTTCACCTGTACCACCTCCACCTCCACCGTAGTTTAGTATGGCAAATTTAGTAAACCTGCCTTTGTTCAAAGGCTTGGGAAATGAGGACCCATACTAGTTTTGGTTTGTGGTAAAAGTTGTATAGGAAGCTCAGGGAATTATAGATTATAACATGAAGAAGGCAAACCTGGTTAGTGCTCAGAAGGATCGCGCACTAACCTGGTATATCAAGTACTCTAATGATAACCTGAATGTTGGAGTGGAAAACATCCAGAAAACACTGAATAAATAATTCAATAGGCATAAATATGAGGCACAGTTGATTGTGGGGTTAAAGGAAATTGCGATGCAACCAGGCGAGACCACCTGGAACTCCATCACAAGTTGAAATGTAAAATCCGCAAAGCTAACATAAACTTAACAGACAAACAACATCATGAATGGTTTGTGGCTTCACTTCTGCCACACCTAAGGGTTGCGTTGTCACAACAAAAGATAAGGACTCAAGTAGAGGCCTTACAAATTTCAATGAGATTGCATGAAACATCGATGGAAGATCCAAATCTGGCAGTTTAGCAGATCCATGAGCAGTTGTAAAGTCTTTGCCTTTAGATGCAAAGTTTCAATCAGGATAGAATAGTTCGACCAAAAGTGCGCAAAGAGGTATGATGCTTTAAATGCAAGGGTTAGGGGCACGACAAAGACCATTTCCTAGTATTTTAAAACTATGGTGCAGGAGGAGGACCAATGCCTTTGAGGTCGGAAGGTAAGTCAGGACCAATCGTGGGGCTTGCATTGTGGTGAAATATATGTGAGGTAGCAAGAAAACATGCCACAAATAACTGTAATTTGTTGCAAAAGTTTGTGCAGACACCACAACAACTGTTCTGCAACTTCTATGGGTCGATAGAGCATGATGAGTGCAACTGCAGAAGAAATTGATGATGGATAGAAAACCCACCTATAGGGTCTAGGAAGAAACATCGCCCCCTAACCAGAGCGCGGGGATGGCGCATATAGGCTTTCAAGGGCGTGGACGTCGCTGAGGTGGAGGATAACCTGGAAGAGGTCAGGGGAAGCTAATTTGCTACAATTGCAGAGGACCATGACACTATGCTCGCCATTTCACTAACCCAACACATCTGTCATGCAAGTATTGCACTCTGTTTGATAATGAAATTGAAGACTTTCCTGCGCTGATAGTAAGGATACGTGACAAAGTGGAACTACCACCCTAGATGACTCAGAACCTGTAGATGATGAGGTCTGAGACACACGAAGACGATCCAAACGTAAATATAGTGCTTTGAATCAGAATCACAACAGGAGATGATAAGAGGAAATAGCCCGAGCGCAACACATGGGTTCACAAAGCTCTAGCGAAGGAGACTGAGTTCGGTTTGGAGTGCGCACATGAAACATTCATGGAGGTGAAGAAGAGCTTCACTGAGATCTCCACCTCAGGGAGCAAGGATAAGCCCAATTATGAGATGGACCCTTCTATGCTTACAACCTTTCTGGAGACTTGCATGAAGCCACTACGTGATAACAAGGTTGTGAACAGGTTATAGGAGCTCCTAAATAGATGAACCGGAAACACTTCGTCTGAGCCACGCGTATTACGAAAGCTTGGTAAGCATGAAACAAGGATAGGATGGGATGTGAGACTGAATGCATAGATAGGAGAGTATGAGATGGATAAACTTACCTTGGACCTAGGTCAGATGCGAATGTCCTACCAAAACACACTTGTTGGGTTGTGTTATATTCTTTCTGCGACTAACCTACATAGTTGTGGAAAAAAAAATTGGACCCTATATTAGGTTGGGCAGACCTACCTAGGTTTTCGGTTCATGGTTTTGGACGCGATGGTTTTCGGTCCATGGTATTGGATGCTTCAGCATGTATAAATATCTATTATAACATTGAAAGGAATATAATGAAAAATCAATCTGGTTGTCCCAGTTTTGGGATCTAGGGGAAAAATTCTGTGTATATGTGTTTTATGTGTTATGCTCTTGCATTGTTTATTTTCTATGTTTTAGAATTCGTATGCAAACAATTTATGTATGGGGTTCAAACCTAAATTTGGTATCACAGTTGTTTTGGCTTCAAGGGGACGCCTTTGTTGCTGAGGGGTTTTGCTTGGGCCTATGGTAGACCTTGTTCAGTGGGAGATTTTCGGGATTGATTCTGGTGGTAAAATAAGATGGTGAGTAGTGGAAAGATAGAGATCAATAAATTTAATGTTCAGAGTTTTGAGTTGTGGAAACTCAAGATGGAGGATCTGTTGGTGGATAAAGATTAGTGGATTGTGGTAGATCCAGGTAATAAACCAATGGGAGTGTCCGATGAAGAATGGAAGAATTTGGATTGAAAGGCAAAGAGCACAATACGATTGTGTGTCTCAGATTCAGTATTTCTGAATGTATTAGGGGAAGCTATGATGAAGGATTTATGGGACAAGTTAGGGACTTTGTACCAATCTAAGTCTCTAGTGAATAAAATATTCTTGCAAAAAAATTTGTATAACCTGAGGATGAAAGATGGAGACTCAATGACAGAGCATGTGAATGCACTTAATACTATTGTAAGTTAGTTAGCATCTGTCAATATTAAAATTTCAGATGAAGATAAGTGGATCAGTTTGTTGTGTTCTCTACCAGATTCGTGGGATAGTCTAGTTATTGCAATAGGTAGCAATGCAACTTCCTTGCAGTTTGATGAAATACTCTCATGCTTGATGATGAAGGAGATGAGATGGAAAAGTATGGAGAGCCAGAATGGTGATGCCTTGTCTGTACGAGGATAGTCCCAGAACAAAAAAAAAATAAGTCATCGAGTGGGAGATCTAAATCTAGACAGAGATCTAAATCTCCAGGAAAACCTGTAAAGGTGGTGTGCTGGAAATGTTGAAAGGAAGGGCACTACAATAGGGACTGTAAATCTAAAGCTCCCAATAAAGGAAATGGATCTAATGATGCTTCTTCTGCAAAGGTGAAAACCACCTCAGATGAAGGTGGGGATGTGTACTTGGCTTCTTCAAGTACACATGCAGATCATGAGGCATGGTTGATTGACTCAGGTGCATCCTTTCACTTCACTCCCCATACAGAGTGGTTCTGCGAGTATGATAAATACGCTGGTGGTGATGTCTTCTTAGGGGATGATAAGAAGTCTAGAATCATTGTTCGCAGAAAAGTAAAGTTGAAGTTGCAAGGTGGAAGGGTTAGAACACTTCTAGGTGTTATGCATATTCCTGCCTTAGCCAGAAATCTTATTTCTGTAAGCAAGCTGGATGATGTAGGTGTAAAAATAGTGTTCAAGAATACCTACAAGATGGTTTTGGGAGCACTATTATTGACGCGGGGAGTTTGGACTGGAACTCTATACAAGCTGCAAGGTAGCATTGTTGTTGATGGGTGCAATAGTTTTGTGGTTGCTGAAGGTGGAGTAGAAAATCTAGTGGTCTCTGGAGAGAAGACCATGTTGTGGCATCAAAGGCTTGGGCATATTGGAGAGAAGGGACTTCGAATACTTCATGGTAAAGGTATGGTAGAAGGTATGAGTAATAGCTCTCTAGATTTTGATTTCTGTGAAAGTTTTGTCTATGGGAAGTAGAATCGAGTGTGTTTCCCCTCTGGTGGTAAGAAGGCGAAAAATATATTAGAGCTTGTGCATAGTGATGTGTTTGGACCTGTGAAGGTTCCATCATTGGGTCAGTTTGTGTACTATCTATCATTTATAGATGACTTCTCAAGGAATACATAGATATGTTTCCTTAAGAAGAAATCTGAAGTCTTTGATAGGTTTAAAGAATTTAAGGCTCTGGTGGAAAACCAGACAGGGAAGAAGATAAAGATGCTGAGGACAGATAACGGTGGAGAGTTTTGTAGTAAGGAATTTGAAGAATTCTGTAAGAAGTTTGGTATAGCATGGCAGAATACTACTCCATATACACCTAAGCAAAATGGAGTTGTAGAAAGAATGAACAAGACGTTGATGGAAAGCGCAAGAAGCATGCTCAGTGGTGTCGGGTTAAGATAGGAATTCTGGGCAAAGGCAGTGGAGACAGCATGTTATCTGGTCAACAGATCACCTTCATCAGCATTGGAGGATAAGACTCCACAAGAGGTATGGACTGGTAAGAAACCCTCTCTTTCACATCTTAGGGTATTTGGATGTGATGCATATGTACATCTTCCAAAGGAGAATTGAACCAAGTTGGATAGTAAATCTGAAAAGTGCATCTTTATTGGGTATAACAATGCTTTAAAGGGTTATAAGCTTTGGAACCCAGCAACAAGGAAGGTTTTGTATAGCAAAGATGTGGTGTTCAGAGAGGTGAAAGATGTTATTAAACATGAAGTCCAACCAAAGGAACCTGAGAAGATAGAGTTTGAGCTAAAAGAGGAAGAATTAGACTCTATAGTAGAGGACGAATCAGAAGATGGAGAGCCACAAAATCCGGGTGTAAGAAGATCAGTTCGAGAAGGAAGGCAGCCAGAAAGGTATAGTCCATCTTCTTTCTATTCAAATTTTGCTTTATCTATCACTAATGATGGTCCCAGAACTATGAAGGATGTAGTAGATTCAGTGGATGGAAAAATCTGGAAAGAGGCCATGGTTGATGAAATCGCATCTTTGCACAAAAATGAGGCTTAGGATCTGGTGGAGTTGCCGGCTGGAAGGAAACCCATTGGGAGAAAATGGGTGTTCGAGAAGAAGAAAAACGCATAAGGAAAGGTGGGGAAATACAAATCTCGGTTCGTAGCAAAAGGTTCTTCCCAGGTGCCGGGAATTGATTTTGGTGATATTTTTTCTCTTGTTGCCAAGGTAACTTCTATTATATTACTTTTATCTGTTGTTGCTGCTTTTTATTTTGAGGTAGAACAAATGGATGTGAAGACAACATTTCTTCACGAGGATATGGAAGAGGAGATCTACATGAAGCAACTTGAATGCTTTGCAGTGAAGGGTAAGAAAGAATTGGTATGCAAGTTAAAGAAGTCTCTGTATGGGTTAAAACAGTCACCAAGGATGTGGTATCAAAAATTTGATACATTTATACGTGGACTTGGCTTCACCAGAAGCAAATCATATCACTATGTGTATTTTAAATTGATTGGTGACCATGTTATTTATCTGGTCTTATATGTGGATGATATGTTGCTGGTTGGAAATGACAAAGAAATTATCCAGGATTTGAAGACCCAATTGTCCTCCAAGTTCGACATGAAAGATATTGGTGCTGCAAACTATATTTTGGGCGTGGAAATTAAAAGAGATCTAGCAAAGATGAAGCTCTGATTAAACCAGAGGAAGTATGTTGAGACAACACTGCAAAGGTTTAATATGCAGGATAGTAAACCGGTGAAGGTTCCTGTTCCTTTAGGTGTAAAGTTATCTGCTAAATAGTGTCCTAAGACACAAGAAGAGGAAAAGGATATGTCCTGTGTTCCATATGCAAGTGCAGTCGGTAGCCTGATGTATGCAATGGTCTATACTAGAACAGACATTGCACATGTAGTGGGAGTATTGAGCAGGTTTATATCAAAACTAGGGAACGAGCATTGGACAGTAGTGAAGCCGGTTTTCAAGTATTTGCGTGGCACTAGTGATTATGGTTTGTGCTACCAAGGAAGACCAGGATTTGACAGAGTTTTGGATATCTATGGCTTTGTTGATGTAGACTAGGCTGGAGATTTGGAATAGAGAAGATCTACAAGTGGGTATGTGTTTAACCTATTTGGAGGTGCAGTCAGTTGGATGAGTAAGAAACAATCTGTAGTGGCACTATCAACTACAGAGGCAGAATACATGGTAGCCACTCATGTAAACAAGGAAGAAGTTTGTTTGCAGAGATTGTGTTCAAGTATGGGGTTAGTAGAGGAAGCTATAAGGATAGACTATGATAGGTAAAGTGCAATTTTTTGGCAAAGAACCCTACATATCATTCAAAGACAAAGCACATTGATGTTCATTATCACTTTGTGAGGGATATGATAGAAGACAAAAAGGTGTTGCTGGTAAAGGTGGACACATTGAAGAATACTATAGATGCATTGGCAAAATATGTGAGCTCTAAGAAATTCTCTTGATGTAGAGAAACAATGGGCATTTTAGTGCTGGAAAAATGACTAAGCTCTATTATGGCCCTTTGTGGAAAGAAAACAACAAGTGGGAGAATGTTGGGTTGTGTTATATTCTTTCCACAACTAACCTACGTAGTGAACTAGGGGGTTAGAGGGGGGGAGGAGCTCCCCCTTCGTTGCATCGATTGTAGAGCGGGGGGTCAGAGGGGGGGCGGCACCCCCCCTATCTGGGGTGTTTGAGGGGGAGGGTAGCCCCCCTCGACGGCCCAAGGAAAAATTTTTTTGGACCCTATATTAGGTTGGGCAGACCTACCTATGGTTTTTGGTCCATGGTTTTGGACGCAATGATTTTTGGTCCATGGTATTGGACTCTTCAGCATGTATAAATATGTATTGTAACGTTGAAAGGAATATAATGAAAAATCAATCTGGTAGTCTCGATTTTGGGATCTAGGGGAAAATCTCTGTGTATATGTGTTTTATGTGTTATGCTCTTGCATTTTTTATTTTCTATGTTTTAGAATTTGTATGCAGGTAATTTCTATACGGGGTTCAAACCTACAAGAATTGGGAATGGATAGGGAGACTCGCACTACAGTGGTCTCTAATTCAGCTAAGGATGGTGAATGAATAGAATATCATCCCCATGGGGCAGCTGCAAGGGGTGACTATAGATATTGAAGGTGCGAGTGCACTCACTGACTTTGAAGTAATAGAAATTATGGATGATAGTAACCCCTACCCTATGCTCCTCGGCATTGACTGGGCTACTGATATGAAAGGGGTAATCAAGCAAGAGAAACAAAAGATGATACTTGAGAAGAAATTTCTTCGTGTAATAGTGCCCCTAGATCCTGTTGATGGATTACGCTATAGTAAACCAGTTTGCAATTATGATAGCAATGATGATCTAGAATGTATCTATAAGATAGTAGTGTGAGACCAAGATTGGGTGAATCCAACAGTGGATGGATGAATTACATGGGATCATGAGAGTTCCTATACCTCAGACTTTGATGAAAAATTAGAGCACTAGAAAAATTGATTACATGAAGTAACCATGTTCAGCTGTAACATGATGAGTTGGTTGCTGCGCTATGTGTCGTCAGAGGTAAGAAATCTACCGAATTATAATGGCTTGAATGATGTAGATATATTTTTTGATGCATTTGAGAGGGAGGTGCCAAAAAAGAAGCACTTCCAAGCGTTGGACTGGGCACTGCACACTACACCCGCAAGATGTTGGGGTACGCACAAGGGAAGCTTTGATGATTGGCACAAATGTAGGAGGATGATGAGAATATGCTCTTTGAAACTGACGGTACGAATTACAAAAAAATATGATGGGTAGGATGATCTACATGTGCACTTGTACAAATGGGCTTAGGCTTATGGAGAGAAGCCCCAACCTTAATGGGTGCACTTGTTCTAAAACACCCTAGATGTCATCCCGATGAACTGGTATGTAGAACTAGAGCTCCGGCATGGTATAGGTGAATGGGATATTTTGCATGAAGGATTCCTAATGACATTCATCTTTGAAGATGGGTTTAACTATATTAATGAGGCACTACAAGAGGTGAAAGCAGCAATGTTTAGGATACCACAGGATCCTTTAGATCTCATTCAGCCTAAGTGGGCTACTCATCTAAGTCACATGCTAGAATGCTATAATGTAACCACTTAAGAAGAGGATGAGGATCTGTGAAAGATTAACATCCCTGAAACAGAAGGCCACCGCGAGGTTGAAGGACCACAGGTTGAGAATCCTGATATAACCGCTCCACTGAAAATGAACCGGGTAAGCATTGGTAGCGAGGCAAAGCCCAAATTCACAAATATTGAAGATTACTTGGATGACATGATGGTAGATAAGGTTACTGAATTTCTCTGTGAATACCAGGATTTATTCCCCATCAAGTTTAGGGATCTAAAAGGGATAATCGGGGACCTAGGTGTTATGAAGATCACATTGAAGTCTGATGCAAAGCCAGCTAAGCAAAGACCTTACTGTCTCAATCTGAAGTATAAGGATAAGGTTTGCTTAGAGCTAGAAAAGATGCTTGCGGCAGGCATCATTGAGCTTGTGGACGAATTTGAATGGGTAAGCCCAATGGTGGTGCAAGAGAAGAAGTAGAAGGATGAAATAAGGATATGTGTGGATCTTAGAATTATTAATGACACTTTTGTACATGATCCTTTCCCGAATCCATTCATTGATGAAGTGTTGGACAATATAGGTGTCTAAGAAGCATATTCCTTCACTGATGAGTTCTCGAGGTACCACCAAATAAAAATCACACTAGAGGATAGGAGCAACACAACCTTCACAACTGAGTGGGGTTGTTCCCAATACACTATAATTCTGTTTGGGTTGAAGAATGCGCCTGCGATTTTCTCATGCATAGTTGTGGTTGCGTTCAAGGAATTTATTCATAAGTTCCTGGAATTATACTTCAATGAGTGGACTATGTTTGGACTGGTAAAATGCCATTTGGCAAGTCGGCACCTGATACTAGATACCTATCGAAGATACTAGATAGCGCTCAATCTGAAGAAGTGCCTGTTTTGTGTTCCTTTTGGGACCCTACTGTGTGATGTGGTTTGTAGACAAGGACTGATGGTAGATCCCATGAAGATCACGATGATACTAAACTTGGAAGTGTCAAGGAGTGTGAAACAATTGCGCACTACCCTAGGACATACGGGATATTACAGAAAGTTTATCAAAGGCTATGTTGAAAAAGGATGTCACATTTTGTTGGAACAAGGACTGTAAGAAGAGCTTGGATGTATTCAAAGAAAAGATGGTCATTGCACCAATCTTAGTCTTCCCAGATTGGAAGAAGGAGTTTCATGTACATGTCGATGTGTCATGTACAGTGTTGGGAGTAATACTAACACAGGCTAACGGAGTAGACTTGGACCATCCTATCGCGTTTGCAAGCAGAAGGTTATGCAAGGCAGAGAAAAACTATTCCACAATCGAGCACGAAGGGTTAGCTATGGTATATGTGCTCTAGAAGTTTAGACACTACTTGCTGGGAGGCCATTTTAAGATGTATATGAACCATTCCATTCTGAAGTACCTCGTCAATAAGCCTGTGTTGGGGGGGAGAATTTGTAGGTCGCTATTATTGTTCTAGGAATATGATTTTGAGGCTATTTTGAACCTTGGATGAATGAATGTGTGACTAGACCATCTGTTGCACATTGAAACAGGGGAAAAGCCTACTAATTTGGAGGAGGGACTACCTGATGCGCAATTATTTGTAGTATCCATTTCAAATTGTCATTTCAAGGATATAATACACTTCCTAATGAAAGGAACTACCCCGAAGGGATACACTATCCAGCAGAAGAAGGATTTAGTGGTGCGTGTGACATATTTTTTTTTCATTGTTGTGCATCTGTACATAATGGGGTCCAATGAGATATTGTGATGATATGTACCGGAGTTTGAAAGAAGTAGCTTCCTCGCAGACGCTTATGGGGGCACTGCGAGAGGACATTATGCAGGGAGAGAAACTGTGTAAAATATTCTATGTGCAAGGTTATGGTGTCCAACCCTCCATCAGGACTCAAAGTGTATTGCAAGGCATCTGATATGTCTTAAAGGATTGGTAGGCCATCTTGGAGGAATGATTTTCCTTTGAATTCACAGATGATGTTACAACCGTTTGAAAAATGGGTGATAGATTTTGTGGGAAACATTCAACCCTAAGGAAAGACGAGAGTGAGGTACATTATCACCACGATGGAGTATTTGAACGAGTGGGTGGAGACAAAATATGTGAAGGATTGCACCAGTGCGACTGTTGCGGAGTTCCTATTTGAGTATATACTGACGTGATTTGGTTGTCTGAAGATTTTGATGAGTGATCGTGGTATGCACTTTCTCAATGAGATGATCAGCATGCTAATGGAGGAATTTCAGGTATATCACAAGAAGAACATGCCTTATCACCCGCAGGCTAATGGGACAGTGGAAGCATTCAATAAAGTGCTAGAGAACGTGCTCACCAAGGTATGCAACACTTAGCGAAGTGATTAGGACCTATGCATACCCGTAGTACTATGGGCCTAGCGGGCGACGTACAAGAAGTTGACTGGAAAAACACCCTTTCGGCTTGTCTATGGTGTTGAAGTAGTGATGCCCATGGAATATATTGTGCCTAGTTTGTGCATATTGGCACTCATAGGTATGACGGGTCGCGAAGCCCTGGAAGAAAGGCTCGCACAGCTGGTTGAGCTTGACGAAGAGGGATTTCTAGCTGGATTTCACCAACAGGTCCAAAAGCAGTGGGCAAAAGCATGGCATGATCGACACATTAAGTTATGCACCTTTAAGGTAAATGAGCTAGTTTTGTTATATGAAAACAAGCTTGATAAATTTCCAGGGAAATTCAGGATGCACTGGTTAGGGCATTATGTCATTAAGGATATTACTGACGGAGGAGAGGTTAAGTTGGCCAAATTGAATGGAAAACACTTCCCAAGAAAGGCGAATGGAAATCGATTGAAGCCATACACAAGCTTTCCAGCCATGTGACTAGATGAATGTAGCATAGTCTTAGCACTCCAAGCAACTGAGAAGAGGCATGGGGCTTTAAACTACACTGCCTGGGTTGGGGAGCTATGCAATTGGAGGATTGGGCAAAGGAAGGAAGTTTCACAGGGTTCGCGGTAGCGTGAAGTAGGCAATAGCTCAGTGCACTATCAAGGTTGCAGTCATATGAGTCTAGCTGGAAGGTCTTCACACTAAGATCTATGCACCTGCAGAGTGACTCAAGGGAAAGTGATGATGTTTATGTTGGGGGCCTGTTGGGAACGGGATCCCCCATGGACAGTTTTGGGGCTAAAAGCCCATGTTTTGGGTTGAATTTTGTAATAAACTTGTAAAGACTCCAAATTTTGTGGTTGTAGAGCATGAAGGTGTCATGATTCATAAAGGGTTGTCTGCCCTTATTTTTGTAAAGTAAAGTCAGTCGTAAAATTTCTACCCATGGTCTACGGACCATGGGATTGTATAAATAGATCTAAACTCTAAGTAGTTTGAAGGTCATGGGATGAAGTTAGATAGTCATATCTTGAAGTTAGAAGTCTAAGTTTTGGGTCATAGTGTAGGTAGAGGCTCTGCAGTTGAGTGTGCAGAGGCCTAGGGTAGAAGTCCATAGCTGAGTGCGCGGAACCCTCCAGCTATGTGCGCAGGGTGGATAGAGTCTATAATCACTTGAAGATATCAATAAAGAGAATTATTCTACAAATTCTGTGCTTTTGTTCCAGTTCTACATCTTGTCATATTATGTATGAATTTCCTTTATAATTCTTATATGATGCAAGAATGAATGTAATTATGTTGGATAATTGAATGCAAATAAGGGTACCTGTTTACACGGTGCTAACTGTGAGTATCTAGTAAGATAAGTAAGACACTTAGACTAGTTTGGGAATCTATACGGTGTGTTGCCCTAGCAATACGAAAGTAATTTAGCCACGACTTAGAGTTGTGCCAAGGTCAATCGTACCCTTTCATGGAGGTATTGAAGGGCATAATCAAGGAAGAGTCTGGCAAGCCCTAAAGTTAAGTGACCAGTGCAGAAGTAGGAATAGAAGGAATAAACTGACATCACGACCATCTCAGGGTGTGGGAACTTGGTTCCAGCATCCCCCCATGCTGCTTCAAGTGAGACTTCAGTCCGCGCTCCATGGGTTGATGCCAAAAGGGCCAATAGTGTACGGATTTGTTTGGCTAATTAGCGCTGAACCTGGGTCAAGCCCCAACAAGCCAACAATAGTGACCAAAAGAGTAAAAATTTAAAGAGTAGAATGACTCATATGTATGGTACAACACCTATGAAAGCTAAAGCCCAGTTGTAAGGTATATACACAAACAAGTTCCATATTCAAGGGTGACATGAATGATGTTATTATTTTACTACTAAATTAAGCTCCTTCTCCTCTATTTTTATTAATTGATATCTCCTTCATAATTTAGGAAGCACGAAAGAGAAGGCAAGTAAGCTTGATAGTGTTTTTTTCATCAAGTTTTAATGATTCTGAAAAAGAGATAAAAGGACACCCAATAGGGTATATTGTTCTTTTTTTAACAAGCTTGAAGATGAGGTAGTAGTATGCTAGTGGGGGCACATTTTTTGTGTGTTTTTTTACAAACATGAAAAAGATATGAAAAATGCTCAGTACCATTCAATGATTACTGAACAATAGAATATTATAAAGGAAGCTCATCATAGAGAAATAATTAGTATATAAAGCTAGCAAGTTTTTCCATGTTGAAGGAACAATTGATGAGCCTCATAAATGGGTAATTATATGGGCTCATTTTACCTCCTAACCTAGTCAAATCAACCATTCTCTTATCTTATTGCATGATTTTCTGATTATATTTTTGCTTATAGAGTTAGTTGACTTAGTTATGATGCCATGTGGTCTAATATGTGTTTAATGCATATTATTGATGAATTTTGAGGTCAAAGTCAAGGATCCAGTGGACAAATAGCAATAATAACTCAAAGTGGAAAAAGGAGAGGACTTATATGAGGGAATCCCCCTCATTTATTACTCCTCACTTTGGATTCCCCTTCATTCAGCTCGAAGTATAAGTAGCCAAGTCATGCACTAGAAGGCAATTGAGCAAGTGGAGGATGACTAATGATTATCTCGAGTTTTGGGAGCCAAGCCTCCATGATTTTAAGGAAGCTATTGGTAGCTTCATTTATATAGGTAGAGAGGCCTAGGGCCTCACTAGGGTTTCATTTTTGTTGATTTTTGTTGTACTTTTTCTTATGTAAACTATGCTCAACTTTGAGCTTATTACTTTTGACAGTTTCATGTAGTCTTATTATTTTTTTGGAAATAAAGATGGAATCCTTTTTGAGATAGCACTAAGTTACCTCACAGGGATGAAGCTCTTGGGTTAGGACCCAATCCAAGTAGCCAAGCTCCTCTTTACTTGTATTTGTATGTTTTATTTCAGTTTGTAGATTAGGTTACTATTAGATGAATTTCTTTTATGGTTAAGAATAGGTTTCTTTTGATGATTCAGTAGTCTGCTTCCATTTGTGCTTTCTATAGCAAGTTAAGTAGTGATAAAGAAAGGATTCAAAAGGCTAGAAATAGTGCCTTAGCCTCTCTTCCTCCCTTTGGGACCATCATCTTAGGCAAATACCCTCTTGCTGCCTCAAAAACACAGATTTTCCTCATTCATAGGACTTCTAGTGTTTGCAGTCTTTTAGTTGGTTAATAGTCTAGTTTGCTTTGCTTCAGAACTTGTCCATCATGCTCATTTCTTTGTTTACAATAGTATTCTTTCATGCTTTCTTTTATTGCAGTAGCTATCAGCATTTCTTTTCATAGATCACAACTTAGATTAGTTTGATGCAAAACTTTGTTTTTCTAGATGCACTTATTTCACTGCTTTCTTAATCTCATTGGTTGATTGTCAGTGGTCTATACAGTAGATATCTTCTAATAGTAGGTCAGCTTGTTAGCCATCCTATCCTCTAGCTGATGCATACCTTACAGGTTTCCCAAATCTCTCCTCAATTTTGCCTTAGTTTCCTACATTTTCCATATAATTTCTTCCTCTCTCCTTGAGCAAATCCAATCATCTTTCTCTCTCCTAATGATTCTTGGTAGGCCATAGGTGCCTTAACACCTCATTCCAACTATCATCCACCTTTTCCACCCACTCTCATGCCCTCAAAACAACCAAAACTACTCTCGGCCTCCTCTTGTAGGCTTCCTGTAGAACGTTGTTTTTCCTCCTGTAGATTTCTTGTGTCCTCCTGTAGATTTTCCTATAGGCTTTATTTTGAAGGCCGAGTGTGGGAAAATCCTCCAGAAGGCCACTTGAGACCTCCTAGTACCCAACCACACCACCCTACATCCTCTCAAGTCCCAAAACCACACTCCAACACCACCTATTCACTGCCACATTCACAAACAAATAAATTACATGCATGTCAAATTCACATAACAATACATAAAAATCCAAAAAGATGTTTTTTGCTCATTTTCTTCTAGAAATAGCTTAGTTAGATGTTGTTTACTTATTTCAATAGATAATTGAATTCTTTTCATGGTTTTCATAGTGCTTTATGCAAAAGTAGGATTAGTTGGTTAATCAGGATTTACTTGGTTTGTTTTACATTTCAGTCTTTTTCCTTTATGTAGTTAGAGTAGTATCTGTAGAGTAGTCTTTCTCTCCTTCCATCACATATAGAGCTTCTTCTAGAATCCATTGAAGTTTGCTTGAACTTCTAGTCATCTTGCGTTGGCTAAGCAAGTTACAACTTGCAGTAAGAACTAGTACTTGTGCATATAACACCATCACTTCCAAGTTTGTTATGAACTACCAGGTTGATACGAGTAAAGTAGGTAGCCTAGGAGTTGTAGCATTATTGCTAAAATACTAGTGCTCACCACTTTTTTGCATCATTTCCAAGGAAGTGTCAAAGTATTTTGTGATTACAACTTTCTTCTATTTTCTTCTTGCAACATTCTGCTAATAGTTTATTTCAGCAAAAGTAGACTAGCCCTTTCTTTTCCTTCAGTTCTACATTTCCTTGCTTTCCTTTTCAATTATGCAAATTTCATTTCAGCAAGAGTAGAGTAGTCATTCTTTTCTTTCAATTTCTACATTTCCTTGCTTTCCTTTTCAATTCTACAAATTTCATTTCAGGAAGTTCACTTCAACTAGTTGCAATTTGTTTTGTTCAAACAACTTCAGTTTCGGAGGTACGACCAGTGTGGGAAAAAAGAAATAGAAACCAACCAAAAAAATTTCCTTTCATGCCTCGTAGGAATAGAGATAACTTAGGAAGATTTTTTCCCAACACCTCCACTGCATCACACAGCCAACCTTCTCTCTTCTTCGATGGCTGCGAACAAGAAGAACCCTTAGGTGAACAACCAGACATGTTTGAAGAACCTATAGGGGAAGAAGAAGAAGAAAACATTCCTCTGGAGCCAATGGTTGAACACAGAAATGCTAGGGGGAATGGAGAGAGAATATAGGGTACCTTTCCTTTTTGGGAGACCAATGGGGACAACAAAATGAAGAATATAAGCCCTTTCGCCCTACCTCATTTCCATGGTCTGACTATAGAAGATCCTGACACCTTATTGTTTGAGTTTGTTGTTATTTGTCGAACCTATGACTATGCAGAAGATGAGAAAAAGTTGAAGTTGTTCCCTTCTACTCTCAAGGATGCAGCATTGCACTGGTTCATGGGATTACCTGGAAATAGCATCACAACTTGGGCTCAGATGCAACAAGCCTTTAACAACAGGTATCAAGACTATTGTATGTCAAAAGATACTAAAGAAGAAATTTTCCGAATGACTATAGGAAGTGATGAGTCCCTAGAAGACAATAAGGAGAGGTTCCAACTCAGTTACAAAAGGTTCAGGTGTACACTTGACCCCGAGTCTCTGAAGTTGGTCCTGCTTAGGAGAATTTGGGAAGATATTTTAGACACCCTCCATCTACTGGCCAGGGAAGACATCTACCAACTATCCCATGAGGACATAAATATTTTTTTTAGAAACCATTCCAGAGTAGCGAAAAAGAAAGGTAGGGGGATTCAACCCATAGCCAATACCTCTTCCTCTAACTCATCCATTAAAGGAGAAATTGGAAACATGCTAGAAGATTTCAAGAGTGAGATGCTGCAGAATCTTGCCATGCAAATGGATACCTTGCATATCAGAAGGAAACAAGAGGAAGCAGAGAGGGCTTTGGCCATTTTTTCCATAGGTGCACTAGGTGGCATCTTAGGAATGAATGCGCATTGAACTCTATAGAATTTTTTTCAGTCTGTGCAGAAAATCATTCTATAGACAAGTGTCCTTCCTTACTTGGACTTAAAGTTGTATATCAAGGGGCTAAGGGAGTCACTAAAAAACTCTATTACACAAACCAAAGGAGGCCACATGGACCTAGACAATATCAGCAAGGGATGCAATGGACATCTCAGGCATACTACAACCTCAACCAAGTCACTTCCATACCTCCTTGGGTCCCCCTTGCTTGTCCTTCCTAGTCCACACCTCCTCCTTGGTCCTTCACATCTCCATATCATGCCCAACCAGCCACCCATTCATTTCAATCCTATGCTTAGCCATAGCTTCAGTGAAATGCATCTCATCAGGGATGGAGGCCCCAATACATCTATCCTCCCTCTCTTTTGCCTCCACTACATGCTCAACCACAACTATTACCTCCTGCTCCACCAAAGCAACCCCAAATGCTTTCCCAGCCAAATATCAACCCGATCAATAGACAGGTTCAACAAGTTTATAATGGGGAACCATCATGCCCAACTTACGTTGTGGAGATTTAGGAAATTAACTTGCAATCTGGGAAAGTTCTTCCAAATAGCCAGCCTCCACCTAGGGAGGTTGACAAAGATAAAGAGGAAAGTGAACCTAAAGCAATTCCACCCTTTCCTGAGAGACTATCTGTGAAAGTCCAGCCTACCCTAGAAGAAACTAAACTTCCAGGGGAGATGAAACATTTATGTGTGAAGATACCACTTCTCCAACCCATAAAAGATGTGCTTATCTAGAATAGGTTGATCAAAGAGAAGTTCTTTAGGCATCCAGGAATGTGCAAGAGAGATGCCCCAACCATCAATGTCATAGGGCAACTGTCTGACCTCATGTTGGGGTAAGAGATTTGTCCAAAGTATCTGGACCCTGGAATCCCAGTAGTTGATGTCCACATTAGTGGCACCATGATCCCACACACCCTGATTGGTCTGGGAGTTGTCATTAATGTTATGACAAAGGACACAATTCTCAAACTCAACCTCGAGGGGTCCTTGAGGAAGACCACGAATGTGCTACAGTTAGTAGACCACTCCACCGTGACCCCTGATGGGATTTTGGAAGATGTGATGGCCTCCGTTGATTCTTGGGAGTACCCTGCTGATTTTTTAGTTCTCTAGCCAAAGGCAAAGCTCACTGGGTATCCTCTCATTTTGGGAAGACCCTGGTTGGCTAATGTCGATGCCTACATCAGCTGTCGAGTTGGGAACATCACCATAAAGAATGGGCACCTGTCCAAGCAGTTAATCCTATATCCTCCTACCCAACCTTTGTTATAACATGATCTACCTCTCTGGTTGGAGGAGGAAGATGAGGATGAAATTTATTCTGCACCACTTTGTGCATTAGGAATTGCCATGGGGGGAAAACAGCAAGATGAGGATGATATGATTGAAAATCTGTTTCAAAATCCACCTCCCAATGTATCACCATTAGAGGACATAGTAAGAGAAATCCAAAACAACCACTCAACTGATATTTGTGTGACTCCACCTCTCTTCCTGTTAAGAATATAGAGTTCAGCCCAGAAAGAACCTTGAAAATCAATCCATCCCTATCCACTTCCTAGGAGAATGAACTGTGTAGCTTGCTGAGAAAACACCTAGATGCCTTCACCTAGAGTTATAAGGAGATGAAAGCAGTACACCCTTTAGTATGTACTCATCATATATACATTAAGGAGGATTGCAAGCCAGTCAGGCAGCCTCAAAGGAGGATAAATCCAACACTTAAAGATATTGTTAGGGAAGAACAACAGGAATTGCTTGATGCAGGATTCATCTATCCCATCTCTGATAGTGAATGGGTCTCTCTTTTAGTGCTAGTGCCAAAGAGAAATGGTAAGTGGAGAATCTTTTTTGACTATGGGGAATTGAACAAAGCCACTAAAAAGGACCATTTTCCTTTACCTTTCATAGTCAATTGTTAGATGGTCTACCAGGGAAAAAGTTATTCTCTTTCCTAGATGGGTTTAGTAGGTACAATTAGATTCAAATCAGCCCAGAAGACCAAGATAAGACCACTTTCACTTGCCCTTGGGGTACCTTTGCATACCAAGTCCTTCCTTTTGGTTTGTGTAATGCTCCTATCACTTTCCAAAGAGTGGTATTGAGTATATTCTTTGAATTAGTTCATGATGCAGTAGAAATATAGAGATATACATGGATGACTTTACTCATGGTTCTCACTTTCAGGAAGCCTTATATAATCTAGGAAAATTTCTAGGCAAGAGTATTTAGATGAACCTTTCCCACAGTCTGGAAAAATGTGAATTTTTTAGGACTGAAGGGACCGTGCTAGGTCATGCAATATCTCAACAAGGACTGTAGGTGGACCCCAACAAAGTTGCCATCATCCAAAGGGTACCACCTTCTAAAAAAATGAGAGATGTCAGAAGTTTCCTAAGCTTAGCTCGGTATTACCGGAGATTCATTAAAGATTTCAGCAAGCTAGCCTCTCCTTTGTTTGGCCTCTTACGTAAAGATGTCGAGTTTATATGGTTGGAAAACTGTCAAGAAGCCCTAGATACCTTGAAGAGAAAGCTCGTGACTGAGCCAATTCTGAGAGGCCCAAATTGGGCCCTACCTTTCCACATTCGCACAGATGCCTCGAACAAAGCAATAGGAGCAACCTTGGGACAAATTGATAAAAAACTGCCTTATGGCATATACTTTATAAGAAAAAACTTGTCAAAGGCCAAGTTAAACTATACAGTGACTGAGAAGAAACTCCTAATTGTTGTGCATTCTTTAAACAAATTCAAACATTATATCACAGGCTATCAAACTATTGTTCACACTGATCATTTTGCAATTAGATATTTAATGAACAAACTGGATGTGAATTCTCACATTATTAGATGGTTGCTTTTACTGTAGTAGTTTGATTTGACCATTATTGATAGGCCTGGTAAAGAAAATGTTGTTGCTGATTTTTTGTCTAGAGTAAATTTGCCTAAGGTGAAGAAGGAATGGTGGATGACCAAATGCCAGATGAAAACCTATTTTCTATCTCAGTACTCTCTCCATGGTTTGCTGATATAGAAAACTACCTGGTTTCAACACAGTTTCCACAACACCTGTCCTCAAAAGAGAAGAGCAAGATAGTAAGGAAAAGCACCCCTTTCACCTGGATTGGGGGAAACCTCTTCAAACGTGGCCCAGATCAGATCTTGAGAAGATGTGTCATGGAGGAGGAAGTCTTTGACATCCTCCTAACCTGTCATGATGGGCCTTGTGGAGGTCATTTTGCAGCAAAAAGAACCGCCTTCAAGATACTGCAAGAAGGCTACTACTAGCCCACTCTTCGTCAGGATGTGAGGAGATATCGAAGCCAGTGTGATCAGTGTCAGAGGATGGGGAATCCTACTCCAGAGGATGAGATGCCCATGGAACCTCAAGTGACCTTTGAGCCATTTGAGAAGTGGGGAATGGACTTTGTGGGGCCTATCCGGCCTCCTTCAAAGCAGAAGCAATACATTATTGTGTGCACCGTTTACCTGACAAAGTGAGCAGAGACAAAAGCAATCAAAGTAGTGATAGAGGAAAAAGTAGTTGAATTTTTTAGAGAAAAAATATTCTACAAGTTCAGTTATCCAAGAGAATTGGTCGGAGATCAAGGTAGTCAGTTTACTTCTGATCTGATTGAAGACCTGCTCACACATCATAGAATCAATCACAGAACTTCAACCCCTTACCATCCACAAGCCAATGGGTAGGCGAAGGTCACTAAGAGAGCACTGGAAGGGATCCTAACAAAGGTAGTGAGCAGCAGTAGAAAAGATTGGGTGTGTTATAGCTCCAAATTTCACTCTTGAGGTTTGTGATGTTGCACTCATGGCCTAGGGCAACCCCTCCTTCCAGCCCTAATCCCAAATTTAAAAAACAGTGTTTTATTCCCTATACGTGACATTGCCCTGAGATAAATGCGTGTATACATAGGTCTGTGTATACCCAACCCACGTATATGTTTAAAAACAATTAAAAAAAAAATAAATCTCCTTAATTTCGATCGGAGATCACGGTTTTTACCTATTGATTACCTGTTAGTGCCTGTGTCCCAACTGTTCCCAACAAATTCCCTGCTAAAAAACTACTTTGGGAGAAGTATAAAAAGGCTTCTATGGGAAGGCCAAAGGAGGGAGAGAAGAGAGAGAAAGATTACTATGTTGAGATTTCCCTGACCAGGTCTAAAGATCCTTGTTCCTCCTATAGTTCCCCCATTCTACAGGAAACCCTTGTTTCCTTGTGTCTGTTGATGATTTCATACTACTTGAGATATCATGGAGTAAGTCATGGAAGGAGTTTTTTAAAGCCTTGAGACTGGACAAATCTGGGAGACGGTTCCGCTTGGAGCCTGTGAAAGGACGAATCAGGTGAAATTATTCATTTTCTATACTTTATTTGTCTATAATAAAAGAAATGCATGTCTTTGTTCCTGATATAGATCTTCTTCATGTTTACGTTATTCATGTTATGATTCATATGTGAACGGTTGTTTAATTGAATAACTAACTACCTTTCCTTATAATATGAAGATGGTTTCTTTATGATGTTTAGTCCATATACTGTTGTACTTTCTTGAATCGATTGTTTTGCAGGTCAAAGGAGCAAAAGGAACTCCAAGAAGGTTTTGGAACCTGGAAGGCTCTTCTCAAATGTAGGACCTCAGGTATGCCCCCTATCGTAGAGTTTTCTTATAGTAGCATTATGGCTATATGGAATGTGTGTTTCTTTGCATAGATAACCTCCACTCTACTAGGGTATTCACCCAAGACCCTAGGGGAGTTTATCCCACAACAAAACTGGTGACTCCACTGGGGACAACACTATTGTTGTTCCTAGTTTGGGTGTATTCAAGCCAATCAGGGCTTAGCCATCTGTTTATCTTCTGTTGCTATGTAGTCAGTGCCTGAATTGTGAGCTTTAATCAGTTTTTTCCAGACTGTTTTTTGTTTTTATTGGAAGATTTTTTATACGCTATTTTCTCTGTTTACAGAGGCTTATATATGCATCTTTCCTTAAGTGAACCTGCGCATACACATGTTTCCTTAAGCCTTGTCGCGTATACACGCATCTGTGTGCAAACATAGTCGCGTATATCTTTAATTTTCAAGATTTTTAAAATCTTTTTGTTTCTGGAAGATAGTATGCTGGTCTGATTCAGTTTGGAACAATCATTGTTCTGTCGCAGTCTTTAGTTTTACAGCAAGTGTCTTGTTTCAAATTCACTCTAATTGTGAAAAGGTTGGTCTTGTTCGTTTTTCTTGCAAACGTCATTTGTTTTTGCTTAAGCACACAAGGTTTCTTGAAAGGAATCTTGGTTGCTCTTTGTATTCATGGCAGAAAGATTGATTTCGATCTCTGTGTTGACTTTTGTTTTAATGATTTTTTGGTTTGCATATTTGAACTATTTTTACGACCATCTATTTTCTTGCTTTCTGAAAGTCGTTTGTTCATGCTTTCTTGAAAGTGGTCTTTTCAATCTTTTGGTTTTCATTGCCAAGCTCGTCTCGCTGCTTGTTGATTGTTAAAGAGCATTTCAAAGAACCTTTTTTTGTTGAGTTCCCACTTGTTTAGTGTCGCAAACTCACAAAGTGCTTCATTGCCTATTTTTCGATCATCAAGTTTCAGTCTTGTTAGAGCATTTTTGAAAAGTCGTTTTTGAGTTTCTTTTGAAGGAAACATCTTGAAACTTTGTTTTGCTTTCTTGAACTTTGTTTTGATTGAGTTTTCCTTATTGTTGAGTGAAAGTGCCTATCTGTCTGTCTTCATATTGCTTTTAGTGCTTAGACAAAATAAGCAACAAAAACTTATATTCCATCTAAACATTTAAGTGGCAAATATAAAATTGATAAACAAGCAACTTTCATCTTTTGATTTAAGAGTAGTTTTGAATTTTGCATCGGCATGTACTTGTTGCATTAGGATTAGTTTGTACATATTTTAAGCATTTATAGTTTTGTTAGCCTTTGTGAGTGTGAAGTTTGAAGAAAAGAAAAGAAAAAGTTGTAGATTTATTTGAAGTTCCTCTGAACCCTATAGAAATTTCTTTTCATCAAAAAACGAAAACAAGTGCATTTGCATGTAGTTTGGTATTTATTAATTTCTTTTGCATCAAAACACCACTAGTTTTACTTCCGTTTATCCCTTGACTTAAATAACAGCCCATTAAAATCAAGCGCTAATTTAAAATATACTAGAACTTTATATTTTTCGAGTTAGATACATCAACAAGTTTTAGGATATTTTAGGGCCTTGGATTAGGTGAGTGGAGAGTTAACTCTCCAAGGCCATTTTAAACTGTCAAACATAGGAGTCTGAATAGTGAGTGAAAACCCAATAGCGTTAGGAAGACCAGGAAAGCTCCGGATCTAGGAGTTAAGCATGAGGGTCTGTGAAGACATGGAAGAGAGATACCCCCTCTCCTACTTGTCCGAACTTACCTCACGACTGTTCCGCCTCGCTTCTGATAGGAGTTGGTAACCTTAGTTGCTACTTCTAGGGATCTACATAGGTGGCTGTGGAGGGAATCTCGTGGCACCTCAGGTCAACGTTGTATCACTCTCAACGGTACTACGGGAGGGCACCCTTGCAAAGCTTGGGGGCTTGCATCGACGCAGGCTATTGTTAGGAGGTTAGTGTAACTTCCTTTGTTACCTTTGCTGATAGGACTGGGCCGTCATTATCCCAGACTATCTTCAAAAGGCCCCTTACTTCACTTTCTTGTATTTTGGTGTCCGGTCCTATCACCCGGAGCGGAAATACTTAGAAGTTGTTTGGCTGGCTTATATCTTTAGGGACTTTATAGTGTGTGCTCTGTGCTCCTAGTTGGCCTAGCTTTCAATTTTTTGAGTCTTTAGTTAGATCTAAACAAAAAATTCAAAGTGGCTAACCGATCGCCTAGACAGTCTCGAAGACTTTGTGGTCTTTCACCACCAAGTTTAGACCCTTCACCTAGAAGGCGCAGAGGTAATACTACCAGTGGGTTTCATCCCATGGCAGCTGACGCATCGAGGATTGATCCTCCCCTCAAGGGCATCAGTGTTCAAGATAGACCTGGCACTTCCATAGAACAAGAGAGAAATACTACAGTACGTTCTCGAGTTCTCTTTCGGACGAAAGATAACGTAGAGGTAGAAGAACTCTTAGAGTCATTAGTGGCTCCAAATTCTCCCCTACCTCCTAGTCATCCGGAAGCATTACAATATGTTGGGTCTCCAATGTGTCGACCGTCAAGTCTAGGTCACATTACGCACTTACCATCGATGACCACTACTGGAAGCATGGCTTCTACTACAAGTGCTACAACTATGTAGACTCCAATATTTGTACAAGGGGGAGGAACTATTTCCATCCCCTATGCTTCTTTATTCGGGTCTTTTGCTAGCACATCTTTGGTTGGGTCTACCTCCATTCCTTCTATGAGTGGAAACTCCCAAACCAATGCTTCTAGTTCTAGATTTTTCCCATTTGGCACCCATTCACGGGGTATTCCGTTAGTTTCATTTAGTGCCACCACATCCATGATGGGTGGATCGAATTCATTCCAGGGTTTTCCTTTTGGAAGTGGTCATATACCACATTCCAACCCAACAATTGGATCTATGCCTTTCTCTTCTTTAGAACAAGGTAGCAATCCTTTTCAAGGTTGCACTAACCCTGTGGTTAGTAGTATGGGAACTGGGAATTCGTTTCTCGGCCAACAAGGGAATAGGCCATACTCCACAGTTAGTTCATTTCGAAGTATTCCTCCCCTAACCTCTGCTTGGGATCCTTATCAAGGGTTGTTCACTCCTTATAATCCTTTAGGAGGAAGCTTCGCTGGTTATGGAGGTTTTGTGGCCAGAGTTGGTCAAACTCCAAGTTATGCTGGATCACAAGGCATGCCTTTTGGTTCAGCTGGTTCTGTAGGTTACTTCGGGTAGCTTGGTGCCTTCCAAAATCCAGGCCAATCTTTTTAGAACTTTGGGAGTTCCGCCCAGTCTTGGTGGAACCCCCAAGGTCCTCCTAGGCTTCCGTTTCTGGCAACTTTGAACTTGCTAGACCTCACAAAGTTAACAAATGATCCAATCAAATATAATCTGGCCTGGCCTCCAATCCCAACCAAACTCATGTCATACATTCCAAAATTCGAAGGGAAGAGCGATAAGGACCCAAGCGACCATGTGACCACATTCCATTTGTGGTGCTCGTCGAACTCCTTTATTGATGATTCAGTTAGGTTGAGAGTTTTTCAGCACACCTTGACTGGTAATGCGGCCAAATGGTATATAGAGTTTCCAGGGGGCAGCTTTACATCTTTTTCCGACTTAGCTAATATTTTCTTAAATCATTTCCAGTTACCCGTCCGTTATGATGCCGGAACTGAACTTCTGGCCAATTTTGGTCAGGACACAGCAACTCACATTTTTTACCATATTTAGGAATGGAGATGGAGAAAGAGGCTAATTAAAGCTAAAATCCCTCCGAAGTACCGTCTCGAATTGTTTTTGAAAACTTTACAACCTGAGATCTCTAAGGATGTCTCGATGTCCAAATTTTACTCTGAGGAGCAAGCTATTTTTAGGGCCTAGCAATTAGAATTGATCTACTCTCCTTGGTTGAAGGTTGACAAAGCCAAGTCGAAGCCAGGTCCCCATGGGGATGGTATCATTGGATCGGTAGACACGAATGTGGTGAACTTGTTGAGCCAATTGCAGCAGTTGCCATTGCAAACTGCTTCAAACAACCAAGTCACATTGTCTACTACTTCGTGTTCCCAACCCTCTTCGATTAACACCATCTAATCTTATAACCCCAAAGGAAATCAAAACTCCAATGGGAAATAGAAAGGATGAGGTAAGAAAAAGAATCAAGATGGGAAGGCTGACACAAATAAATCCAGCAATAATGGTGGTGGGGGAAGAAATGAGTCTAAAAAGAACGTCAAGTTTCCATGCAAGTTGTGTAGTTGAGACCATTTAACTCATCTCTTCCCGAAGATTCAGGATGCTCAGCGCTTGTTAGGGCAGCAAGGGGCTTCTAGTTCTGAAGTTGTGTTAACCAACCCTTTTCCCCAAGGGCAGCAATTGTTTGCTGGCACGAGTTCAAATCCTAGTACCTCCTCAGGGGCAGCGAGGAAGGGGAAAAATCATCGAACGTTTTCATTATGGGTTCTAATGTACATGTGGCTACTCGGTCATGTCATTACGGTGAAGCCAAAACTTCCAAGGACAAAACTGCTCCCGGAAATACCAACCTTCATATTGAGCGACCCCCTATTGAGACTATACCACGGATACCGAAAGGTTCCATTAAACGCGCAACCATCAATCCTAACACTAGGGCCACCCAAAATTATTCCATTGTGGAGGATCTGGCCCAGAGTCCATGCGCCATGTCTACTTTAGAGGTTCTCCAGTCATGTCCAGCTTAGCGAAGTGCTTTACTCTCGATAATTGGGGAATTTGATCTAACCAACTCTTTAGTGCTCACTTTTGACATGTTAAATGTCAAAAAGTGACTCCCTCATCACATGGCTTTTTAGGTAAAGTCTACATACCGAAAGATTAATATTTTTCGCACCATTATTGATGAAGGAGCTTCCACATGTGTCATGTCGATGTCTTGCTGGAAGGCCATTGGATCTCCTTCAGCTGTTCCTTCACCTACCCTTCTGACTACGTTTGATGGGCATTCTCACAAGCTGCATGGGATTATCCCAGCCTTTCTTGTATGTGTTGGAGGAAAGGTCGTCAATATTGAAGTAGAGGTCATAGATGCTAACCTAGACTATAATCTCCTCTTAGGAAGGAATTAGGTATATGAGATGGATGTCGTCGTTTCGACTCTATTTCGTGTCATCTGGTTTCCTCATGAAGGGAAAATCGTTAAGGTTGATCAGTTGGATTATTGTCTAGTTGATCCTCAAGCAACTTCTGACTCTACTGTCCCCTTAGTGGATAACCCTCGCCTGCCTATGGAGAATCTAGGAGTTGGGATGTATTCCTCATTGATGGGTACCTTTGAGTTTCCCTCTCCTATTGCTCAAATCAATGTCGTTTCATCATCCAAGGAGTCTCCTCAAGAAGGGTTCTTTCGAACTCATTAGTTTTTGGACCCTTGGACCTTGCCTTCACCTATGACCACATTAGCTGAAGGACAAGTAAATAGAATGGCATCCCCTATGTTTGCGGCTGAGCTTAGATACCAATATATCGTTAACTCTGCCGATGACCACAACGCTCCTTCTTCCGAAGAGGAGTTTGAGGGTTATGTGGCCCCGGCTTGGGCCTTCGATTCCACCTTCACCTTGGACTGCTTAGATATGGTTTTACCTTCTGAAGAAGCAATCCTCGAAGTGATGATGGGTGTAGATCGACCTTGGGAGGACTTAAACCATCGTTCATATTTTCTTCCTCCATTGCAGGAAGTGGAAGCTAGGTTCTCCAAGCTGCTCACTAGTGATGTTTGTAAGATATCAAATCCTTTGGCTCCAACACACTTTCATGCCGAAGGTAATATGTCGGTGATCGCAGAAACGATATCTATAAACATCTCTAGGGACCCTAACGTGATTGAGAATCTCTTCATCAGAATTGAATGTTCCCCTGAAGAAGTGCAAATTTACACTGACTTTTTCAAGGAATTTGGAGATGTATTTGCTTGGTCTTATGAGGAAATGCCTGGCATTGATCCTTCTATAGTTCAGCATGAGATCAAGACGTATGAAAATGCTAAGAAAACGCTAAGCCGGTTTGTCAAAGACTTCAACTGGTTAATCCTAAGAAAGCGACAGCCATTAAAGCCGAAGTAGAGAAGCTGCTCAAGGCAGGTTTTATATACACTGATCCTCTTACCGATTGGGTTTCTAATCTAGTCCCTATAGATAAAAAGCAAGGAACAATCCGAGTATGCATCAACATTAGGGACTTAAACAAGGCTTGTCCGAAAGATAATTACCCCATGCCATTCATTGATTAGATTATTGATGAGTGTGCGGGTAATGAGATTTTTTCCTTCATGGATGGTTTTTCTAGTTATAATCAAATTTCCATCCGTCCTAAAGACCAACATAAGACGGATTTTATATGTCCTTGTGGTACCTTTGCATACAAAAAGATGTCGTTTGGTCTCAAAAATGCTGGAGCCACTTTCCAGTGGGCCATGTCATATGCTTTCCACGACATCAAACATATCATAGAAGCGTACTTGGACGATCTTGCTGCTCGTTCTCAAAAAAGAACTGATCATCCTAGTCACCTTCGAATGGTTTTTGAGCGATGTCATTTTTATAAAATCCGGTTGAATCCCAACAAGTGCGTTTTCACGGTTACGTCCGGTCGGTTGTTAGGATTCATCGTGTCAAATGAAGGGATTAGGGTTGATCCCTTTAAGGTAGAGGCGATAGTCCAGTTGCCTCCCCCATCCTCCATTCGACAACTTCAAAGTCTTCAAGGGAAGGCTAATTTCTTAAGACGATTTATAGCGAACTATGTCAAGATCACCAAAGGGTTTATGCGTTTGCTTCACAAAGGGGTTCCATTCATGTGGGACGACTTTTCGCAGCGGTCATTTGATGCTTTGAAAAAGGCATTAGTCTCTGCCCCACTTTTGAGTGCACCAGATTATGGTAGGGACTTCCTTTTATATCTCGCTGCAGCAGAATCAACCATTGATATGATTCTCGTTCAGGAAGACGATGCTCTCACAGAGCATGTGATTTATTACTTGAGCCGAGGCTTGATAGGTCCTGAACTTTTCTATTCTCCGGTTGAGAAGTTCACCTTCGAAGTTGTCCACGTTGTCTAGTGGCTCCATCATTATATTCTGCTACACAAAACTTTTGTCTTGGTAGCAGTCAATCTGTTTCAATTTGTCCTCAATAGCTAAGTGATTGGGGGCAAATATAATCGATGGATTTTCATTCTACAAGAATTTGATCTCAAGTTCTTGTCTGCCAAGTCCAAGAAATCTATGGTTTTTACCGAGCTAATTTTTCAGCTGCTTTGTGAAGAGGATACTGTTTATGAGAAAAGTTTTCCCGACGAACACTTATTCCTCATCTGTTCACTCAACCCTTGGTATGGAGATATCATTGTTTATCTCCAGACTTCGAAATTTCCCTCTACTTTCTCTAAGGATGAACGTCGCAAATTACGTCACCTCGCTAAAAATTATGTTATCATTGGTGATACATTATATCACCGGGGGGTTGATTCAATCCTTCAGTGTTGTTTAACCCTAGAGGAGGCAGAGTCAGTGCTAAATGACTGCCACAGCAGAGCTTGTGGTGGTCATCTATCAGGGCTTGCTACAGCTCAGCGTATCTTGCGTGCCGACTATTTTTGGCCTTCGCTCTTCAAAGATTGTGCTGAAGCAGTCAAAGTCTATCACCCATGCCAAGTTTATATTTGGAAAATGCGCGCATATCCAGCTCCTCTTTTTCCCGTTGTCACTGTCAGTCCCTTTACTAAGTGGGGTATTGATTTTACGACTTGTCATCCGCCTTCAGAAGTGAATCACAAGTATATTATCGTGGTCGTAGACTACTTCACGAAGTGGGCCGAGGCCATGCCCACTTATAAAAATGATAGTGAGACAGCGGCATTGTTCCTTTTTAATCAGATTATCTCAAGGTTCGTTATCCCAAGAGAGATTGTCACTGACCATGGCAGTCATTTCCATAATCAACTAATGTCTGAATTGGCTCTCAAACTAGGTTTCCGATAGGAACATTCATCTCCTTATTATCCTCAGGCCAATGGATAGGTCGAGGCAGTAAACAAAACTCTTAAGACGATCCTGCAAAGGAAAATTGATAAAAATAGATCTAATTGGTAGCTTATGTTGTATCCGGCTCTATGGGCATATCGAACCTCCATCAAGACTGCTACAGGTTTTACACCTTTTCAGTTAGTTTATGGGTTGGAATCTATCTTTCCTGTCGAATGTGAAATTGCATCTCTTAAGTTAGCTATTGAGCTTTGTCCAGAGACCTCTCATCTCGAAGAGCGCCTCCTTCACTTGGAACATCTCTATGAGCAGTGTCGAGATGCAGCCACAGTAAATGAGGCTCATAAGAAAAGGGTTAAAACCCAGTATGATAAAGTTGTCCGTCCTCATGTCTTTTTTGAAGGTGACCTCGTCTTGGTCTATGACCAAGATAAGGACACCTTGGGGGTAGGCAAATTCAAACATATGTGGTATGATCCCTTCATAATTAAACTAGTTTGAACAAAAGGGTCATATGAGTTAATCCATTTCGAAGGAAACAAATTGGTGGAACCTCGAAACGGGCTCTACCTTAAGAGGTACTTTGCTTAAGTAGCAGCAAGGCAATGGCTTCTTTGTACATTATGTATATTTGTATATATTGTCAAGAGTTTGTGATATCAACACTTTTTGGTCTGCTTTGGTAGGTGTTGATAGATGACTTGGTCTATTTTGGATTCGCTGATGGTGCTAGTCAGCACACTCGGAATCTCGCTTCCACAGCTTGGGTACTGTATTATCCAACTAGTCAATTGATGGTATCAAGGGGAGTATGCATCGGTCCCGCTTCAAACAATATGGCTGAGTATACTGCCGTCACTAATTTTCTATCTAACGCAATTTCTCACGAAATCGACTCGTTGGTAGTTTATCTTGATTCACAATTGATAGTGTCACAATTACATAACATTTATCGGGTAAGGGATCCATGTTTATATCGTGAGTACTTAAGGGTGAGGTTGTTACAAAGATCATTTAATTATATTAATTATTTGCATATTCCAAGATCTCATAATTGGTTAGCTGATTCTATCGCTAATCAAGCATTAGACTGGCACATCAATCATTCATCACAATAAATTAAGCATCAAAAAGTCAAATTGTATATATATATCATAAAGCGTCTCGAGTATACATAAGTCCGGTCAAAAAATATACAAAATTGGGACTCAAATTCCCATAATCATGTCCACTATGTCTAATTCCCCGGCTCAGGATGAGCGGCTAAGTAGGCAACTACTGCATTGGCTACACGCCTAAAAGTGTGGACCCAGTCACATGGCATGCCAACCACATGATGCTGCATCTCTATATGAAGGTCCTCTACTGCCGCCATTGGTACTCGATGGGTCAGCCTCACCAAATGCCGCTGAACTATGTGTAGGGCTCGTTCCGTGGCTACAACTTCCTCTTCGGTCCCTTGGCCGTGATGCTTGTGCCATGGGAACTCATCTGGTCGTACAAGCCCAATATCTGGAACATGATCATTATATTAGTCATTTGAATCCTATCAAAAATATTTTCAAAGTTCATTATTATATTTGAAAAAAAAAAATCATAAAATCAAAAATCACTTACCAATGTCACCCCATGCTGCGGTCGGTGGTAATGCTAGATCGGGATCTCCTCGGAAATCCAACCCAGCATAGGGGTAGTCATCAATGGTGATGATTTGTTGATCCCACCAGGAAAAGAAATCATCGTCAAAAGCAGTCCGTGGGACCTCCCCACCTCCCAGACATTTCATCAGGTTAGCCCACCTGCCCATTCGAGGATCTCACGGGGGGCTGATCGAAACTGGTACTCTGGGACGAAGTGCATTTGCTCTCAAACTCAAATGGTGAAAATGGTGAGTCCAAAATCCTTTTTATAAGCTTTGAAAATGTCAAATTTTTTCAAAAATTGATTTTGTTTGGTCTCATGTAACTTTTAATTTGGGAGCTTGGAATGTTGAGAATGGTTTGATTTTCAGGACATTTTGGACGTTTTCGACAGTTTCGAGACGGTTCCATGACTGCTGACCTATCATGGCAGGTATTGTTTTCTCACTGGCATATAGATTAGGGAAGCCATTTTTCCGTTGCATCATGCATACTAGCCTCCATCAATCAATACACTTGCCATAGGGTCGATCCCATCGTGTTATGGTTCGCAAACCATCTTCACTCACCGATTTTTTAAATCATGACACGATGGTAGAGCCATCCTTTACATGGGCATCCTAGTTAGTACCTCACTGACATTTTTTGCCCATGCTGCTCTGATTTGAGTAGGCTCGGGAGTCCTCTATAGTCCTACCATGATTTATATGATGAAGACTCATTCCTCTTTGCTTCTTCGTTTCGTTCTGGCCTTATACCCTAGAGGCTCCTTTGTGTTGAGTCATACTACTGCATTGCATTTTGACTATCTGCACCTTTTGGCCTTAAGCCGGATTCACTTTGACTCGTGTTTAAGCCAACTTTTTACCATGACGATTGCAAAATCAAACTTGCATACCTTTGACCTCTGCAGCTTGACACACCTTGACCCGTGGAAGGAACACACCTTTGAGTGTCTCTGGCTAGTTTTCGCCTCCCTGCATTGAGCATAGGAATGTTCCAATCCCATGAACTAGATCATCTGCTTCGCTGACACTCGTTCTTTGCACTGTACTATAGCATTCTTTTATTCTTTTTCCAGCTTTAAATAAAAAGACCAAAAAATTATATATTCCAAAAAAGAGCAGGAACGGGACAGTATTTCCATTTATTGTTGGCAGCTAGAGTCAGTCATGTCGCCCTTGAACAAAGCACTCGAAACAAAGTCTCCTCCGCTTGGGTGGGATTTAGTTTGACTTAGGTATGCCTTAACCTTGTTATTGAGTCAGTTCTCCCCCGATTGGTTATCTCTTCCAATCATATGGATGGTTCGTTTGTGTCTCCTGTGCAACGAGCTTATACAAAGTCATCATATGCTGCCACATAGTCACATTGAGTCGTGCTTTTGTTCAAGGGATGTTAGCCTGAGTCGGCCTCTCTGCAGTGTCTCTTGACTTATTTTTCAGTCGGCCATCCCTAGTTGTCAGTACTATGTCTATCATCACATCAGTTATATTGGTCCTTTACTCGTGCCGGTTTGAGAAGGTCTCCATTGACTTCTTGCTGGCAGGTCTTATCCTTACCGATGACAACATCTTGCTCTGAGGACAGGCCTAGAGCTGCACCCTGGCCCTAGATAGGTCACCTTGTGCTCAGCATCGATCAGTATCATGGGTCTTTGACTGAGTGGTTTCCCTTGTGTTTGACATCAGCTTACATTATCACACATTGGGATTCATGCAGTACCTTGGTTTCTATTTGACCCTATTGGTGGATACCTTGCCTCTGGGTCAGCTTTCATTATTGGTTGGTTCAGAGGCTTTCTGTCGTGTGCTAGCCACACCTTGTGTATGCCGAAAATGTACTTCGGTTGGGTTACTACATCTTTTTCGTCCGATTCTTTCCACATTATTGGCCTACGGGTTACACTCACGCTAGATTGATGGAGGATGCCTTAATGCCTTCCTTCTAACGGATCTTTCCCTATCGACTTCGACTCATTGCTCTGGGGTAGAGACCTAGAGTTCATTTGGAAGTACCTTTGGGTTTGCAATCATTAGTGGCAGATCCTTCGCTATCGATAGTGGGAAACCATCAGTCTCCTGATTGATAGATTCTTACAGGCGTTCGACTCCAGCTCATCTATTCACACTTGTTGGAATGTACTGGGTACCTTGACGCTCATTATCATTATCAGTGAGTTGTCTCGCGTTTGTTAACGGTATACATCAATGACCGGTAATCAAACGATTTCTCACATGGTCGACTTCAAATCATTTATTCCCATGCTGTAGAAATGTACCACGGTGGTCGGTGAAGACCTCAGGTTGTATCAGCATTCCTTGGTTCACTTGACAATTGCTCCTGTCGCTGCTATTAGATACCACTTCACCTTATATGTTGCAGTCATTCATGGCGACATTTTATATGCTGGCACCTGAGTTTGCAATGTAGTACAATCTTATTCCATCATGTTCATTTGGTACTTTTTGGGATCAATCTTTGATACCAATGATCTGCTTCATCTTTCAGCATCATTGAAATTCTTATATGTGACATCCAGACATGTACTTGTTCGATCATGATCAGATGATCCATTATGTATTTTCCAGTCATTTATACTTGTATACTTGATGGATCCGCTTGTACTTGATATGCGGACATGCTGTATTTTCTCTGGGCATGGGTATGCCCGCCTCAGATAATGTTTCTTTCTGATCTCCTTTTGTGGCTTGGCAGGCTGAATTCTGGTGCAGTCCTTCTCAGTCTTCGACAAATTTCCTTTCCATGAACTTGCTTAATACATTTCAGCCATCATGTACCCCTTCTGACCTCATATATTAGGGGGCATCTGTTATAGGTCCAAATCTCACTCTTGAGGTTTGTGAAGCTACACTCATGACCTAGGGCAACCCCTCCTGCCAGATCTGGTCCCAAATCTAAAAAGGCAGTGTTTTTCCCTATACGCGACATTGCCCTGAGCTAAACACGTGTATACGCGGGTCTGTGTATACCCAACCCACGTATATGTATAAAAACACTTAAAAAATAAAAATCTCCTTAATTTCGGGTGGAGATCACGGGTTTTACGTGTTGATCACCTATTAGTGCCCATGGCCCAACTGTTCCCAATGAATTCCCAACTAAAAAACTACTTTGGGAGAAGTATAAAAAGGCTTCTATGGGAAGGCCAAAGGGAGGAGAGAAGAGAGAAAAAGATTGATATGCTGAGATTCCCCTGACTAGGTCTGAAGATCCTTGTGCCTCCTGCACTTCCCCAATCCTACAGGAAACCCTTGTTTCCTTGTGTGTGTTGATGATTTCATACTACTTGAGAGATCATGGAGTAAGTCATGGAAGGAGTTTGTTAAAGGCTTGAGACTGGATGAATTTGAGAGACGGTTCCGCTTGGAGCCTACAAAAGGATGACTCGGGTGAAATTATTCCTTTTCTGTACTTTTTGTCTATAATAAAAGAAACACATGTCTTTTTTCCTGATATAGATCTTCTTCATGTTATGATATTCATGTTATGATTCATATGTGATCGGTTGTTTAATTGCATGACTAACTACCTTTCCTTATAATATGAAGTTGGTTTCTTTATGACGTTTAGTCCATATACTGCTGCACTTTCTTGAATTGCTGGTTTTGCAGGTCAAAGGACCAAAGGAACTCAAAGAAGGGTTTGGACCCTGGGAGGCTCTTCCCAAACGTAGGACCTCAGGTACGCCCCTTATCGTAGAGTTTGCTTATAGTAGCATTATGATTGCCTGGAATGTTCAACATTAAGGCTGAAAAGGTTGTAAGGTTCTTCTACTTCAAAGTTAATACAGATAAGTTTGTTTTTCTCAATAAGCTGTCGTTTTATGGTTCATTTTATGGATTCTTGATCACCATAATGGACATGATTTATGATATTAGCTATGCAGATGTTATTTGATGTTTGCTTGTTTGTGATTGCAGGTTCTCAAAAGGAAACTCTTTCGAACGGTTGAAGGATGGCTACTACAAACTAGCATTGGAGTTAAGGTAGGGTCTAAACACCTCTATAGTTTTTATTTATGAATCGAGCATGTTTAGAGAAAGATGGATTTGCTTGTCCTGCTTGTTGCTAGACTATCTTCTGATACTAGGGAGATTGGTCTTGTCTGCAAGATCAATTTATCCAGCCAACAGCAACATGCATGTATTTCTTTTCGATTTCCTTAATGTGAAAATGAACAGAAGGAAATATGCACATATAATCAATCAATCTTTAATAAGAACGAAGAATTTTATGACATTTCTGTTTTGAAGGAAAAGAAGACTTTACTACACTTTATTTCGAACAAATATTAATCAACTATATTCTAACTTTGACTATAGACCGATAATGACAAAGTAAAAATTTAAGAAACATTAATCAATCGAGTCAAAGTAGGGCTAGACAAGGAGATCGAAACTTGTTCTCTGAGATATAACATTCATTGATCAATCAATAAACAAACAAGTAGAGAAAAGTTGGCAAAAACACATTCCAAAGGTGGGAAACTGACCCTAGGAGGATCAACCCAGCCATGAATGAGAGACAATGCACTTTAAAGCACTGTCCCTAAGCTAGGGGTGCTCTGCATCACACTGTGTCCCTCACAAGCATGCGTTGGTGACAGTGAGCCATTTCAAAAGGCAATTTGACACAGTTTTGACCAAATTTTCATGCAAAAGAGCTAAATTACAATCAATGAACACAAGTAGGGTCTGCAAGGATGTCCTAGGAGGCGGATAAGCTACTAGGAATGAGGATCTTCCCTAGTGGAGTCGCCAATTTGTTTTGGAGAATTTGGCATCTACAAATAAATACTAATTCCCTAGATAAGTAGCCATATCGAGAACAACAGTTTAAAGTATTTTAGTCTTTTCCTATAAGCAATAGATAAGGTGAGAAGATGAGAAGATCTACTTGTAGTTCCACTTTCCTTTTTTCTCCTTTGTATCGATCTTGTCGCTCCTTCCCGTACTTAATACGCTTGAGAAATACCTGTAAACACAACAAAAAATAAATAATCGATGAAAGAAAAAGATCTATTGAATATCAGTGAATGGAATCAGATACATTTCACACATATAAGCATTATAATACAATACAAACATATGGGAGAAAGGTTCAAACACTTTATTGAATAGAAGAAGGAACTACAAGCATTGTGTCTGATTCAAAGTCATTCCTCCAGCTTGGATCCCATCCACATCACATCAAAAGCATGACAAACTTGTAGCATTACAATACTTGCTTCAAAGCCAATTCTCATAGAAACATTATCTCCTTACAATGCAACATAATCCAGCTCCTGATCACTTAGATGAGTGGTCAATTTATAGGGATATGAAGGAGGTTTTGTCATAAATGGTGGCATTGAATGGCCTTCCATACTTAGAATTAGTTCCATGTAGGAAGGGATGAGAGGATAGGATGCATCTTAACTCATTCCTCATCTATTTTCGAGCTCATAGGAGTTGATAAGTGAGGAAACCTTCTAGATGACTCCAAAAGATAAGAATATTCCCCAAACCCTATGTGAATTTCGCTCAAACTCGCCCAGTGAAGGTGAAAGGAAGCCTAAGTGCTCTGCAGAGCACCCTGGCATGGACTTAACTACTCTGTAGCGCACCCTTACATGGGCCTACCTACGCCGATCCTTCTAGAGGCCAGTTTTGGATGTATTCAAGTCATGAAACTATCTAGAAAGGAGGCATTCAAAGGGGTGACTTGTTTAGGGCATGTAGCAACTGCAATTAGGGTTTGATAAGCCCTAAAACACTGATATGCATGATTGGATTGATGTACCCAAATGGATCTATAACAGTGACTCAAGCAAATACTTAGCTAATTTCTCATCCTTCTAAGCTCCTATTTACCTATGTATTTTAATGAGGAATTAACCCCCTATTTGATCTGGATCTTGGGGGGAGGAACCCAAGATTTAAACAATTGAAATGCCAAAAGAAAAGAGAAAATAGAATAACAAAACCACACAGATTTATTATTATTATTATTAAAATAGATAATAATTGTAAAGCCTACATTGTGGCGGAAAATTTGTCCTTTTACAAAATGTGACTTGTTACTTATAGTCTTTTTTTGTTACAATACCACAGGTAAATTCCATGGGTGGATAAAAACCATGGATGAATGAATACCATGGGTGGATATCACTTACAATACCATGGGTAAATTCCATGAGTGGATAAATACCATGGGAGGATGAATACCAAGGGTGGATGTCACTTAAAATACCATGATAAAATACCATGGGTGAATGTATACCATGTGTAGATGTCACTTACAATACCATGGGTAAATTCCATGGGTGGATGAATACCATGGGTGATGCCATTTTCCTTCCTCCCTCCTTAAGAAGTAATGGTCCCCATTGCATGAATTTCCCATCTGAGAAACCTGTGTTGAATATGAAGTACCACTAAAGAGAAGGGTTTTGTGTGGTTACCCCATAATTGTGATGAATGAAGATTCATGGATAGAGATACCTTGTAATGATTGTGACCAATTGTGATACTAACAGTGTGCATCCTAGAAAATCGACTTCGATGAAGTGTCGGTTTGTGGATGACCCATAACCATGATAAAATAAGATACGATGATAGAAATACCATGTAATGCTTGTGACCAACTGTGATACTAACATTGTGCAACCTAGCAAATGGACTTCGATGACAATGCTTTTGTGTGGTTGACCCATAACCGTGATGTTGATTGTTGATGAAGTAGGAGGTGCCTACATAACCTAGGGTGGAAGGGCACATCTCCAAAGAATCCAAGTCGGATGCTACTATTCTAAAAATGTTGAATATAAAGTAGATGCCTACTAAAGCGAGGTGGGAGGGAACGTCCCCAAAGAGAACCCACTCTAAATGTTGCTCCAGATATTAAAACTAATTTAAAATGGGCATAGCTCGGTCAATATAACTCATAATATTTATTATAACCTACGTTTGGAAATAGAATTACCATTCTGCATCTTCCCATGTGATTTAAATCCCTATCTAGATGCTTTGGAAACTCAGATTAGTGTTGCAATTGTCTTGCCATCACAAAAGTTCTAAAAAAATAGTTGATTTTAAATTAGAGATATCTCCTTCATCTGAGCTTTGATTTGACCATTTATTTTTTTTAATTGATTTTTTGTTTCAAGAGGATCTCATAAATGCAATCATTTTTTTGCAATTCTACAGAAAAGCTACAAAAAATGATAGGAAAGTCATTGTCCACAAATTTCCATCAGAAATATTTCTGCAACACAGCTAGTTTTAAATCAGTAATATCTCTCTCATACAAACTTTGATTCGGTCGAATTTTTTTTTGAATTTGGGTATTTTTTTGCAAAAAATCTAGATATCTTATTTTTTTGTTTTTATTTTGAATCAAAAGTTTCAAATCTAGTCTGTAAACTCACCACCCAAAAAAATCCTACAAAAAAAAAGAAAAAAAAATATTCTCGCTTTACCCAAGAAAGTGCTTAGTGGGGGTTGTTGCACGTGCATGGAGTTTGTTGAATATTGTTGCAAAATTTTGAAACTGAAATATGTGTCAAACCCTTATTCTCATGGAGTCGTAACCTGAATTTGATACCACTAATCTAGATATTGGGGGAGGCCCCAAATATCTAAAAAATTGAAATGTTAGAAGGAAAGAGGAGAAAACACGATAACAAAACCACAAAGAATTTTCTTTTACTATTATTAAAATAGATAATAACTGTAAATGCTACATTATGGTGGACAATCTTTCCTTTTACAAAATGTGACTTGTTACTTATAGCCCTTTTGGTTACAATACCACAAGTAAATTCCATGAATCGGTAAATACCATGGGTGAATGAATACCATACCAAGGTGGATGTCACTTACAATACCATGGGTAAATTACATGAGTGTATAAATACCATCAGAGGATGAATACCAAGGGTGGATGCCACTTACAATACCATGGGTGGATTCCACTTACAATACCATGGGTGGATGCCATTTTCCATTTGGATCATTATTAATTAGGGAAATTACTCATTGAGATTTGCACAATTCCTTCAGACCCTTCTTTGACTGCATGCACCACCTGTACATAAGGTTCATAAACTTCTATAAACCCAAGATCTTCCTTGTACAATTATTTGAGGTTTTCAAATCCCAAGGTATTCACCTAGAATTCTTGTGATATCAAACATCTCATGCTCAAAACATTTTCATTAATATGCTTAGGAAAAGATGTAAATTTCTAGATAAAGTCAACCCATTTGGTATGTCTTTGGTTATAAACTACAAGGCATGATTGTTAGTATATCAAATAAATTTCCTAGGCATACGATAATGCCTCCATTTTTTTAAAGATTGAATTCTTGCATAATATTCTTTATCATAAGTATAATATTTTTGTTTTGTTTCATTCATGTTTTCACTAAAATAAGAACATTAGAGGAAATTTCAGCGTAAAAATGGTCTCCTTAGGAAAAATCAAGAAACTAATAAAAAATTCCATGTAGACATTTTTTAATATTATTTTATTTCTATCTATGTTCCACAATATTATTAGCATGAGATTTAATAAATTGTTTTAATATATTATTTCTAATTTTTTACTTTTATCGAAATCCCTCAATATATGACACTTTTATTATAAAAATTGTTTATACATATATTTTATATTTAAATTTAAATGTTTAAATTTAACTTTTTTTTTGGATTTTTTTAGCAAACATTGTCTACTGAAGCCATAATCTCTCCCAAAATATATTTTTTGGTAGGAATTTTGTAATTTGTCCTTTTTGAAATACATATTTTAACTATTTTAACAATTTTATATCTAACTATAACTATATTTTTATTTTTAACTATTTAATTGCTTTTTATTTTAACTATTTAATATTTTACTATATATTTTATATTTAATTATAATTGTTTATATTTTATATTTTCTATTTAACTATTTGTTTTGGTTTTTTTTGGCATGGTTGTTAATGTCAAATGAGCCCGCATTTTTAATTTACATTTTTCACTAATATCAATATTTACATTACATTAATAACTTTTTTGATATTCTAATTCATATGGGCAGGTAGGTAAAGATCATTAATAAATTATTTCACAAATACTCAAATTAATAATAAATTATTTCACGGATATCCAAACTAAACTATTTAAAATTATTTAGGACATGTACCTCCTCTTAGATTCGAAGGATTTTGATTGGTTTACATGTTATGAAATCGAAATTACATGAAAATTTCATGGACAATTTTAGGCTGAAATTTCCTCTAATGATGGGCTTGTAATCTTGTTTGAGAACAACACCTATGGTCATTCCATTGGAATCACATTTCACCTAAAAAATGTTTGTAAAAATCAGGCAATGTTAGCACAGGTTGCTTTTTTATTTTATCTTTCAACGATCTGAATGATTTTTCAGTTTTTGTTTATTTAAATGGTTGGTGTTCCATTTTAATGGTTTCCACTATTGATGCACAAATATGGCTAAAGTTTCAAATGGAATTTTCAATAAAAATTGGTCAATCCATGGAAGCTTCATACCTCATGTATATTCTTTGGAGAAAGTTAACTTTTAATGGCTTTTACCTTCTCTAGATCTATTTTCAACCCCTCTCGAGAAATTATAACTCCCAAATATAATAATTTTGTTTTTAGAAAGGAATATTTTTTTAGATTTATAAGGAGTTCTTCTTGCTATAGATTTCTTAACACAAATTATAAAAATATGAAATGCTCTTCTTTTGTTATGTTGTACACAAGGATATCATCTAGATAGACGATTATAAAATTTTCAATGAAATCCTTGAGGATCTCATTAGTGAGCCTCATGAAGGTATTGAGGGCATTAGTTAATCCAAAAGTCATAACCAACCACTCATACCACCCATCATTAGTTTTGAAGGTTGTTTTCCACACATCACCCTCTCTCATTCTAATCTGGTGATACCTATAGTTCAGATATATTTTTGAAAAAAAACCATGCGTCACTCAAATAATCCATTAAATTATTCATGTGAGGTAGGGATATCTGTACCTAATTGTAATATTTTTTTTTATTTCCCTCGAATTGATGCATATTCTCCATCCCCATATTTCTTTGTGCTCAACATTGGGTGTATAGTGCAAGGAACCAAGCTTTCTTGGATTAATTTTTTGTCCAGTAGCTCTTGGACTTGTATTTTGGTCTCTTCCTTTTCCAGGGCCTTCATTCTATAAGATGCTTTATTCAGTAGACTCGCTTCTAGAATCAAATCAATTTGCTGACTAATACTTCTTATAGGTAGCAAGGTGTTAGGAAATTCATCAATAGTAATATCAATAAATTTATTTTACATTTTTTGTATTTCATCAAGTAAATCATCCATTTTTTTATTACTAAGCACTACCTTGGGCCTACCATTAGAGAAATGTGTACCTCATTTTCCTTTTTGATATATTTTAGTAGCTCCTTCCCACTCATCATCAACATGCTTGGGCCTGCTTCTTCCTTTGCCCCTTCATTATTTCACTATAACTACATAGGCGTAGGACCATCCTTTTCAAGGGTGTATGTATTTGTCCTCCCATCGAGGACAACGCTCCTATCATACTACCACTACCAAGGTATTCCCAACAAAATATGGGAATTCATAGCAGAATATCACATCACACTTCATCTCTATAACTACCAATCTATAATTTTACCTTACTTTGTTCACTTCAAATTTGATGTCCTCTCTACAATTAGCACACTTAGAATGGTGTAGGATGCGTCATCCTCGACAATCCTAGATTCCACCATCTTTGTAGAGACCAAATTTTTGATGATGCCACTATTAACGACCAATTTGTAACATTTTCCTTTAGATTTACATATTGTCCCAAATAATATCCCGCTCTATGTTCATTCCTGAATCTCCTTCGCTGGTTTAATCAAGGCTCTTTTCAGCATCAAGGATTCACACCTCTCAAGAGTTTCTTCTTTTGCCTCTGCATTTGATGTCCCTTCTTTAGCTTCTGCAATGTGTGCTCCTCTTTTATTTTTTGTCTTATTTTCAGGCCTTTTCCATGATATGTCTCATGTATTTCCACATATATAACACCTTACTTCTCTTCCTCTTCCTCTGCATCTCGAGTGGAAAAAATTTCCCCTTGCTTCTCCTCCTTTGAGTGTGTTATGCTCCTATTCCAATAGGTGTCATATTTCATGATTGGCATTGATCAACTCTGTAATATGTTCATACATTTTCCTATTACAAAAGTTTTCCATATTGTCAAAATTCAAAAAATTTTAAAAATGTAAAGAGGGTATGCCCTAAAGGAAAAATCAAAGGGTAAAAAGAACAAAATGGTCAAAAAAGTGAAAGAAATGAACCCCAAACAAAATAGACCAGGAAAGTGTGCAAGTCCAAAATGCCACTACTATTTTATTTTCTGTAATAATCTAATTGTGTGCAACTTGTTAACTCATGCCACAATTGATGAATGGCCAAACAGCTTAATCTTGGCCAGTTCATGTTTGAATTTACTTGTTTTAGAGATAGAGAATAAAATCTGTCCAGACTGTTTAATCTTGGCAGATAAGTAGGTAGGTAGAGTGAATAAAAGGTGCTCAACAGTTTAATCTGAGCCCTTGGATGTTATATGTGCAGACTTAGGTAGGTTTACTAGGCAAAGAAAAAAAAAATGACGAGGGTTTTCCATTCTAAGTGCACCCAAATAAAGAAGAAAAAATGCTAGGCCCAAAATAGGCAGGGTAGGTAGATGGTGTTGTAGAAGGATAATTGTGATTGATTTTGTCTCCACGTGTTAACTTTCACTTTTATCACAAGTACCAGGTAGACATTATACTGAAAGCAGCTCAGGCAAAGCAAGGTTGCATGACTAACTCCATTTCATCTTTTTCCCTAAACATTCGCTAATTCCCCCCAAGGTATTAAGATCTGTTCTTAATTTCCCTCATAAATCACTCATTCCATTTCATAACATTTGCCCAAGTAAGACCCTATTTAACTTAGGAAAATGGCAAATATTTTCCATAAAAACTCCTTTTCTCTCTTTAGCCTAAGCTTTAATGTGAAAACATTTAACTTAGCACTTTTTATTTTATTTCATATTAACTATTAACCCTTATTATATAAATCCCAAATAAAAATTCACCATCCCATATTATTTAAATATTAAAAACCCTTATTTTTAATGTATCCCCGCCCCAGTTGAATACGACCATAAACACCGTTTAAGAGGGATTAACGGATTTATTTGAAATTCGTTAATAACCTACCCCGCAGCATCATACAGGATTAATTAACCATTTGGGTTAATTAATAACCAACCCCCGACCAATAAAAATGCACCCGATACAATTAAACAAGTGTTAATATATTGCGCCCGCCGTAAGTTAATTCCCCTCCATCTCCGATACCCGTCCATTGTCCAATCTCCACCTACTCATCTGACGGTCGATGGTGATATCGCGACCCCCCTTCCCGTCGTCTTTTAACTCGCGATCGCTCAGCAGTTTTCTGTCGTACCTCCGCCACGCATCGCTCATTCAACCTGCTCGCTTGCCCCCCCGTTTGAAACCACCCGACCCCAAAAGCAGTGAGGGAAAACTGCTTACCACCCTTTGTGTGACGACAAGACGTCCCATCACCCTGACATCAGTTGCTCAATAAATGCCAAAAAAGCCCCGCCAAACCAAATTTTGTTAAATAGTCAAGAAAATGTCATTTTCACCCATATTCTCTGCAACTGTGCTCCATGCAAAATACGTCCAGTCCGCCACCTGGCCAAGAAATTCAGCGTCGTGCTCTACAGCTCGTTGTTCAACCTGCGAATTGCACGGTTTGCCTCTTAAACACAAGTATTTACCCAATTCACTTCACAAACCTATAATTTCAGTTTTTCCACTGAGGATTTTACCTAAAAGAGCCAAATTCAAGTTAGAATCATTCCGAAGCTACCACAAAAAGACCTCCAAATCTGTTGTTTAGTCCATTGTTTCCACAGAAGCCCAAATTCCAATTTGAACACAGAAGAACCAAATATGGAAGCCCCCATAGCCCTGAATGTCGCGTCCATCAACACACCTCATAAAGACTTAGATTATCTACCCTTGGCCGATAGAGATTTCCAAATAAAAGATCTATCTGGTGATAGGAACCATCTTCAGACCTTCTGCCAAATTAGGGATAGTTATCTAAGCAACTCTGATATTTTTGGACTGTGGAAATCAAACCTTCCCATGTACTTCCTTCCCTCAGTCCATGTTTTCCCAGACATCATTCACCAATGTTGTGCTAACTATGACCCTGTCCGTAAAGCAGTTATGTCTCCTTCCCAAACTGTCCTTTTTTCCATAACTACTGAATCCATCAATGAGATGATACATTTCCATTCCACTGAGCCCCTTGCTCGTCTTTCCATGGGATTTTTACTTGAACAAGCATCTCAATTGCCCCAATCAGAGATACCCGCATTGCTCAGATGTTCATGAGACCAACGCACTAACCTAAAGGTCCTCCTCCTTACTTATAAGTCTTTTTCACTTAAACTTGTAGACTTATTGTTGACATGATATCCTCGATCTTGGGATTTAGGTCTAGTGAATTTGTTGATAATATCACCCTGGTTTTGTTATCAATCTTTACTCCAGGACACCCCCCTGCTGTCAAGTATGACTATGCCACTTTTGTTGAAAACAAAATCCATAATCAGTTCATAAATTTGGATAGAGAAGGAGTCTTCAAGTACACATCTTTTATATACCATCTGTTGTTGTATTATCACCCAGACAGCTTTTCATTTCCCTTCAGGAAATTAGACTCAAAAGGAAATCGGAGATCTATGATCTTTTGGAGCTCAGTCTTCCATGATACCTGTGACTCCCCTTATACCTATAGTGAATTCATTGACTTATTTGTACATCCAACCTCCACTCTGTTGATAGGAACTCATCCTCCCAGGATCACTGGTGACATGAAGAAGATTTTGCAGCTTTCTAAGCAGTATAGAATAGGTGACTGGTACCTCTACCAAAATCACACAGAAATCAGAATATATGGGTGTGAACTTTTTCCTTTCAAGTTGCCTAGATATGTGCCCATGAGATTATTTGCATTAGAATATTTCAGGCAGATCATCAATGCATACTTAACCCACTTTTGCAATGCAAAGAAAAAGGCTCAGCTGAGAATCAAAAACCAGTTAGGCCCTTATGTCATCAATTCTAGGGATGCATGGGAAGATGCTGAGAAAATATTAGAAGAACACCTTAGATTGAAGAAAAGCTTTTGGTCGGTGCCATATGACCAGAAAAGTTTCATAAGTGACAGAAGGGTAAGAAACAGGTTGTCAGTCTACATACATCATAAGATCCCAAAAATTGAACAGTTTGCAAATCAAGATGAGTGGGTAGAAGGGACCTTAATAGAAGAAATTAGTGAGCAAGAAAATATGGAAAATGCCATGAAAGATCTTGAAAATACCCTTGACCTGGACTCTTTTGGACAGGTATCTTTCAAGCTGCCTCAGCAATCAAGAGTTGGTACATCCTCTGTTGGAACTTCTCAGCAGCCTGTACAGGAAATCAGTACACCAGTTACAGGAACTTCCAAGGGCAAAGAAGTGGCAAACACAGAGTAGCCTATGATAACAAATCAACAATGACAAATTCCTCTGGCTCAAACTAAAGCAGCAGGGATTCCAGCATTGCAAACTCCTCTAAATGAGGAAAGAAATAGGAAGAGAGATAGAGAAACCACTCCTCCCATAGGTGGACCTACAGGGCAACCAGGTGCAAAAAGGAAAAGATTGAATCCTCCTTCAGAAGATGAAATTATTGAAGAGACCACAGATAGCCAGAGGATAGAAACGGCAGGTAGCCAGCAGACTTCCCCATCGGTGGAAACATCAACTAGCTCACACAGGCAAGAGCTAGCAAGACAGCACAGTGTAGAAGTATCTTCTACCAGGCCACAAAGCAAACAAGCCACATACATTAAAAAGACTTTCACAGAGATAAAAGCCAAAAATGATCCTATGAGAATTCAAATTTACAATCAGTACCTGAAGATGGCCCCTGCAAAGCAGCAAAGATTAATGTCTGCCTATGACATTAAGGAAGGAAAAATGTTAATGAGTTATTTTAAGCCAAAGGTAAAGCAACCCCAGTCAGCAGCAGATTACATCATAACAAACTTGGAGGTCCTAGCCAAAAACATTCATCCAATGGACCAAATTGAGCTTCACAAGAAGAATGGGGAGATGGTCTTTTCCACACTCACTGACAAAGCAATGTTGGCTCACTAGTTACAAAACTCCTTGGGCAACATAATAGCCCAACTACATTTGGAAAAAGCCTCTTCTCTGGCTAAGGATAACAGAATCAAATCATTGGAAGAGATCATCATTGAACTGCGACATGACCCCAAAGACGCTAAAGGTATAAAGGCACTAATTAAGATGAAAGAAGAGGACATTGCTACCCTGAGAAAACAGCTGAAGCTACCTCCTTCAAGGCACCCATAGACTACAGAAATTGTAGAGCTTAAATCAAAAGAAGACATGATGGACCTGCTCATGAAACTCAATGAAAGGTTAACCGATACAGAGCAGGCAATGGAAAAAGCACTAAAAGACAAGTAGGAAGAGTTGACCTCCCAGCCACCTGAAGTAATCCCTGTAGTCACAACTGAAGTCCCTTCAACAATTGGATCAGCATTGGCCCCAAGTGTCCCAACAGTCACAGTAGAGGTAATTTCAGGTACATCATCAGAAGGAGCAGCACCAGGCAACAGTACTAATATGAGCACAAAATAATTGATAAAGGCCATGGAATAATTAAAGCTACAAGTCTCAAAATTGAAACTGGTAAAAGAGAAATTGGCCAAGGCAGAGAAAAATAATGATATTTCCAAAACCAGTGTTGTGGAAAAAACCAGGGAGATTAAAGCCTTAGAGAATAAGGTCAAAAAATTAGAACAAGAGCTCACTTTTGATAAGCCCTTGGTAGAGATCAGAAAAATCCTTTGGGAAAATATCACCCAATATATAAATGACATATGGCCATCTATCCAAGTAATCTATGATCACTTAACTTAATAAACATAGCCCATGAAGTAATTCAGCAGACAAGAACACAATTAGGCAAAATTCTAGAGGAAGCTAATCGGCTTATACATTTTTTGAACACCCACAATGCAGAACAGTTGGACCAACTTGGCATTTCAGATAGGACAGACACAATTCTAGAAATCAAAAAAGTTCTAACCAAGAAATCTTTAATACAGAACTTAGAGAGAAGGTGCCAAGATATGCAAGTGGAAATAAATGCATTTATGGAGAAGTTCACAGTTTTGTTGAGTAAAGGGCTACCAAGTCCTTTGGTCGTCAATGATAAGTTAATGAAACACATTGATTATGTTGATAAATTGAATAAGTATACTGCCAATCAAGCTAGCGCATCATCAAGTGCATCTGGAGTAAAAGCACTTCCGTTTGGCCGAGTCCTCTATGACGACTTAGAAAATTTATTATACATTGAGCACGAAGTAAAGAATCTGTTCACCATTCAGCCTAATTTCTTCAGATATATAGAGACTAATGAAACACTTAGGAAACTTCAGAGGCATAAATTGCCCAAGCAGAAATGGTGGGAAGATATGCTAGAAATTTTGTGAATTTCTCTTGGGTAAGATGTAAATTTTGGGCTATTTCACCATAATAAGTTAAACAGAAATGAATGAGGGTCAAGCGGGTCAAACTGCATCAGATCAGGGTTGAAGCATATCCTACAAAGACGGAGCAACCAACATAGAGTATCACTGGAAGACAACTATCAACCGACTCATAGAGCCTGCCTCCAGCACATCCGATAGAGACTGAAACATCCAGCACAACATCAGTTTATATTTTCCTTGTTTTCGAGACTATTTGTCGCTATCTTTTGTAAAACATGATTAGTCATCACTAGATATTATCTCCTTGAGATATTTTGTAAGATATTTTGTATAAATCCCCCCCCCAATCGAAATATTCAGGGTTTGTGAGTTTTGTTAGACTTTGTTGTAAATATTGAGTTTTTGGAATAGAGAGCGGTTGGAATCAACTTTTTCCTGGCTCACTAGATGAGGAATTGAAGCAGAGGACTTGTCACAGGATTCTTGAATCAACTAGCAGAACAATAAGTCCCCTATTTTTCATGTTTTAAAGTTTTCCTAGTTTCTTGTATCACCCGTGTTTCACCATCTGAATGATAAAGATAAATATTAATTCAGAATTTGCTTGATTGCACTCTAGTTTTCATTCCTTATCGTTCTCTGTGTTTTCTTCAAAATTAGAATAAGCAGTGTAAATATTAATTTCTCCTGTTTTGCTAATTCTTTCACGTTGATTATTTTTTAATGAATTCTTAACTGCTCCTTAGCAATAATTATCCATTTTCCCTCTTTACATAGGTTGAAGGATTCTTAACTGCCCTTCACCCAATTTGAAGCCCATTCCATCTGCTTTAAGTCTTTATTTGTTCCCTGCTTAACTACCTTGCTCTATGAAACCATCCTCTAGTAAGAAACCAAATAAAAAAAGCCATCCTGGTTGACTCCACTAGCCCAATGAACTAAATTACTCAGCCTTACACCTCTGCTCTATTGAATCTCACCACCCAAAAATCAAACAAAATCTCTGAACTTCATAACTAGCCTAATACATGTCAAAACAAAGTTAAATCATAAAGAGAGAGCCCTCTGTGGATACAGACTGGCTAGATTTTGTATCTAAAAGATTGGTTTGTGGTTACCTCAGCCTCCTTTCCCTTTCTTACAACTTTAAGGAAAACCTGAGTGATAAGAGAGTGATTGGCTACTAGAGATTTCTTCTACTTATTTTGGAGTTTGGAATATTCCTCTATTAGAAGTTCACTTTCCCTTTATTTGACTCCTTCCTCTACATTAAAGGCTTTACTTTTTAGCTATTTTCTCCTCTGCTCTTAAAGTTTCCTGTTAGGCATCTTCCATTGTCTATAGGGGCAAGAGGGCAACCTCATCCTCAATATCATTCCTTATACCATTTATATATTTGGATACCTTCTCAGCATCTTCCTATATGTGTCTTTCTTTGATGTTTAGTCTATAAAATTCTTTGGTGTACTCCTTTACTGTCATGGTTTTTTGCCTCAGATTTTACAATTGTAAGAACTTGACCACAATCTTATCCCTTTTTTTAATTTTTGTTTTCACTTTCCTTCTTCTATCGTCCTATAGTTCATCCCACCATAAGGTTGTGTGCCCCTTCATTTGAGTTACTACATATTTGACCTTTTGGTCATCTTCTACATCCTCATAATCGAAGTATTTATCCATTGTACTAATCCAGTCAATCAACTCATCCAAATTTAAGTTGCGATTGTACAAAGATACTTTCATCATTATCCAATATCCTATCATGGTAACCAAATTTACTAGTCATTCCTTTGTCAGTTCTCCTCCTCATGTTGCTTCTATCTCCTCTTCTAAACTCATATCTTCACCCTCTCTCACATCTCCCACGTTAAGGTGCCTTCTCTGAGCTACCTTTTTGGCTTCCATCCTTGCTTCAATGTGCCTTAAGTCTATTCATAATTCATCACTTTCCATATTTCTCTCTCATCCTCCTCGTCTGAGTGGCATGTTTGTTGTAGTTGGTCTATCTTGAAATTTGTTGAACGTTGAACTTTGATACCACTTGATGCACATCTATTGGAGGGCTCTCCGAGTTTGGCAAGAAAATTTGTGCGTTTTCTTGAACTTTAATTTTCTATGCAATATGGTTGATTTCCTACAAGCTATGAACTCCAACATTTTACTTTGTGTGTTGTGAGTGAAATTGTCTTTGTTCAATTTGAATCCCAATTTGTCTAGCTGAATACGAGAGAAGAACAAGCAACGAAACTAAAATCCCAAAATGTCTTTAAAAGACTCTAAAAACTGTGATCTAAATCCAAATTCTAGTAAACCCAAATTTTACTAAATTCCAAAGTTTCACAAATCCAACCCTAACTCCTTCAATGTCTTAAAAAGCAAGCTCTATCGGGCACTTCTACCTCATGCAAATTACAATATTATGTAAACAAAAGATAAACATGATAACATTCTATTTATCCTTATATATTAGAAAACTATATTACAAATTGATTCAAGCGGATATCAAAATTTGTCACATAAACTCGATGTCTTTTTTCCTCTCTCCCACTCTCGTCCAAGCCTAATATACTGATATATTTTCAATAGGGAAAATATCTCATAATAAAGGGAGAGGCTGCTAGCCAACAGTACTCTCATACAGTTGCATTTGACTTGTTTCTAGAAATCTATGTTAATTGATTATCTACATATGCCCGGTAGAAACAAATAGGCATAGCAAACAAATTCTTTCGAAAAAAATCTATTTCATACAAAAACCAAATTCAGCCCACGTGAAATGCTCGTGCATCACAACTATTCATGGTTGGTTTTTTCCACGTCTTTTTTAACATGTCATTAAAAAAGACGGCAAGAAAGGGTATAGAGTCCATATACATCGCTGATTTTTAACACCATGTGTCCAGTTAAACGTTTGGAAAATGGCTTTTAAAATTTGCAAAATTGTGGAACAACTTTTCTAACAATGATTTAAAAAGCCTTTTCTAAACATTGACTTGGGCGACAATATATATATAATTATAATTGATTTACTTATTTATTTATTTCACTTAATTTATTTATATAGTATTAATAATTTAATTTTAATCAATAAATTATTTAATTAAGAAAACATATTTATTTTTCAATATTATTTTTATAAAATATTTGATCCGATTATAATTTGAAGATCTTGTTATAATCTTAACATAGTATAATGCTATGTACATTTAATAATTAAAAAAAAAAAATTATACTAGTAATTATTCTTCAAAGTGCAAAAGTACACCAAAAAGATATAAGATTTGGGAAGTGTTGGAAGACATTAATTCCAACCACCTACAATAAATGTTTTTTCTAGAGAATTTGGCGCAGCTGCATAGCTTCCTGGAGAAGCCAACGACTCTAGAAAGTTCTCTGTTGTGTATAAAAACCACTTCAACCATCGAATGAAGACAGAGTGTGTGTGTTTTGTGTTTAGTGTGTGTTCTCTGATTTGGTATCAGAGCAAGGTTAAGAATTGAGTGCTTGAGGTTTTATGTGAGTGATCATTCTGAGAGATCGTTGTGTGAGCCTTTGAAAGACCATTGCGTTGATGTGTCTTTTAGAATGTCCATTTTAATTGAAAGAAGCTTACTCTTTAAATACAATATTCGATTTGTAGTCTTCGTCTCATACAAATTTTTGAGAATTAAAGATCTAAAGGATAAATTAGGTGACATTGGTGAATCAATATCTAGTACAGACTTGGTTACTGTGACATTAAATGGAATGCTTGATGAATATCAAATGTTTATCATTGGTCTTTCAGCTAGAGAGAAGGCTCCTACTTTTGATGAGTTGGCAGGTATACTTATGAAGGAAGAAGAGCAGAGAAGAAGCCTTAAACAGAAATCTCCCAATTCAGATTTGGCATTGATGGCCAAAGGGAAGAAGTCCTTCAAAGGAAAACAGTGGGAGAAAAATAAAGGCAAAAAACCACAGGTAAAATCATTTCAAGGTACTCCTTTACCAAAGACAAATGCCAAATCAAGTAGAGATGATGTGTGTTATTATTGTGGAAAACCTGGTCATTTTGCTAAGAATTGTATGAAAAGGAGGTTTGATTAATTTAAAAAAAAAAGAAGGCATCCAGGAAATTATGTTGATAGAGATGAATCAATTAGTCAAGATGCTAGAAATCTTAAATTGTTTGTGTCCAACACTGCTTTATTAGCAGAAACTGATGATGATAATGCTTGGTTTATAGATTCTAGTGCATCAATCCATATGTCATGCAAAAGAGATTGGTTTGATACTTATCATGAAATCCATAATGGTGGACACATCTATTTAGGAGATAATAGATCACATGAAATTAAAGGATATGGTAATATAAGTGTTATGATGCCTAATGGACAAGAAAAACAAATTCAAAATGTGGTGTATGTTCTAGGATTAAAGAAGAACTTAATTTTTGTCTCTACTATCACAGATCAACATTTAAAAGTTGAATTTGTGAAATCACATTGTCTGGTAAAGGATGTGCAGGACAACTACAAGGTTGTAGCAAAAGGAATGAGAGTTGAAGGCTTATACAAGTTGGATGTAATGAAGAATGGGCATCAAGCTTTGGCATCAACAAGCATGTCAACTATAGAGCTTTGGCATCAAAGGTATGGACACTTAAATCATAATGACCTAATGTTGCTACAAAAGAAACTGATGGTAGAAGGTCTTCCAATTATTAAGAGTGAACACTTTGAATGTGAAGGTTGTGCACTAGGAAAACAACATAGAGAAGAATTTCTTGGGCATGAAAATAGAAGAAAACGTGAAATACTTGAACTAATGCATATTGATGTATGTGGTCCAATGCAAACTAAGTCACTTGGTGGAGCATATTACTTCCTTATATTTATTGATGATAGCACTAGATACACCTAGGTATACTTTATAAGAAACAAAATTGACGTGTTTGAATACTTTAAGGAATTCAAGAGTATGGTTGAAAAGAAAACAGGAAGGAGCATTAAAATCCTTCGATCAGATAAAGGTGGTGAGTACACTTCAAGAGCTTTTATCAAATATTGTAAACAAAATCGAATTATGCAACAATTTACAGTACCACATACACCTCAACAAAATGGAGTAGTTGAAAGAAAGAATAGAACATTAGTTGAATGTGCTCGAAGTATGTCAAAAAGTAAAGGACTTTCTAATAGCTTTTGGGTTGGAGCCATTAACACAGTTGTATATCTTAAAAATAGAAGCCCTATTAAGTATCTTGAGCACAAAACACCATTTGAAGCATTCTATGGTTTTAAACCTAAAATTAGCCATTTAAGGATATCTGGAAGCAAGGCCTTTGCTCATATTCCTAAAGAGGATAGGAGAAAGTTAGATGCCAAAGCCATCAAATGTATTTTTATTGGATATTGCACTGATCAAAATGCATATAAAATGTATGATCCAAGAACTCACAAGGTCTTTGCAAGTAGAGATGTTATATTTCATGAACATGTAGATAAACAAATAAAAGAAGATGAACATAATACATGGCAGTCTCCTTATGAAAGCTTTAAGGAAGAAGAATAAGTTGTGGAATCAACTCAAGAACAAGAACACATGGACATTCCAAAAGACACATCAAGGAATCAAAGTTCACAAAGAAGTGATGAAGGCACTCCACAGAGAAGAAAAGGAGAAGGTACTCCACAAAGTAATGAACCTCTAAGAAGGTCAACATGATAGATTCAAGCCCCCATCAGGTATAAATATTATGCTTTAATGTCTCAAGTAATGACTATTTTTGAGCCCTTAAATTATGAATAAGCCAGAAATCATAAATAATGGATGGAAGCTATGAAAGAAGAATATGACGCTATAATGAAAAATGAAACTTGGGAATTAACAGAATTACCTGAAAATAAAGTCCTTATAGGATCAAAATGGTTGTACAAGACAAAATTTAATGCAGATGGTGCATATAGACAAGTATAAGGCAAGATTGGTTGCAAAAGGTTATTCACAAAAAGAAGGTATAGATTATGAAGATACCGTTGCTCCGATTACAAAAATGAATACAATCAGAATAATGATAGCATTGGAAACTAAATATGATTGGAAGCTACATCAATTAGATGTAAAGTCATATTTTCTAAATGGTGACTTAAAAGAAGAGATTTATCTTGTTCAACCAGAAGGATTTGTAAAAAAGGGTCAACACATCTTGTATGCAAGTTAAAAGAGGCCTTATATGGACTAACACAGGCCCCCAGATATTGGTATGAGAAAATCCACAAATTCTTCTTTCAGCAAAGATTTAAAAAGAGTAAAAATTATCATAATTTGTATGTCAAGATAGATAGAAATGGGGATATAGTATTAGTTTCTATAAATGTTGATGATCTAATAATAACAGGGAGTGCTAATAAATTAATTACAGATATAAAAATGAAGTTATCACAGGAATTTGAGATGAAGGATCTTGGTGAGATGCACTACTGTCTAGGTCTTGAAGTATGGAGCGGTGATGGAAGAACCTTAATCACACAAAGCAAATATACAAATGAAGTACTAAAGAGATTTCATATGAATGAATGTAAAGCAGTGACTACTCCATTGGAACAAAATATCAAATTAAGAAGTGATGATGGAACAAAAGAGGTGAATGGAACATTGTATCGACAATTAGTGGGAAGTCTGAATTATCTCACTACCATTAGACCAGACATTGCTTATGCAGTAAGCATACTTAGTCAATTCATGGCTAAGCCTTATGAAAGCCATTGGATAGCTGCGAAAAGGGTCCTTCGATACTTAAAGGGAACTATCAATTTTGGTATTGAATATACTAATGCTTGTAATGTTGAATTGACTGGTCATTCTTATTCTGACTGGGCTGGAAATCCATATGACAGGAGATCCACCACTGGATACGTCTTCAATATAGGATCGGGAGCTATATCATGGAGCAGTAAGAAATAGGCAACAGTTACCTTGTCATCAACTGAAGAGAATATAAAGCATTATGTAGTGGCACCTGTGAAGCTATATGGCTCAGAAGAATACTTGAAGATGTTGGTGAAGGTCAACAAGAACCTACAGTGATCAGATGTGACAATCAAAGCACCATCAAACTGGGGAACAATCCTGTATGTCATGCAAGGTCAAAACATATAGACACACAATATCATTTTGTAAGAGAAAAGGTCCAATCAATAGAAATTTCTCTAATGTACTGTAATACAAATGAGAATGTAGCTGACATATTCACTAAGCCTCTTGGGAAGGAAAAATTTGAGTTTCATAGAAGTAAATTATGTGTTTTAGAAAATCAAGATTATATTGTAAGCCTAGCTAAGACTTAGACCAGCAGGCATGACAATTAAGAGTATGTTTACAATGTCTTATATATTGTGCTATAGTATATTTGTCATATGGTTGGAATTAAGGGGGAGTGTTGGAAGACATTAATTCCAACTACCTACAATAAATGTCTCTTCTGGAGAATTTAGCGGAGCTGGATAGCTTCCTGGAGAAGCCACCGACTCCAAAAAATTCTCTGTTGTGTATAAAAACTGCTTCAACCATCGAATGAAGATAGAGTGTGTGTGTTTTGTGTTTAGTGCATGTTCTTTGATTGGAAGATCATCCAATCTATACAAACAATCTATACATGTCTTTATTCTATGATATTATATTAATTATGTTTTATCTATTCAAATACTACTTATTTAAAATTTATGTATATATTTATTTAATTCCATTTAAACAAATATTTAATAATTCGTATTTATTTTAAAGAATGGTAAAATAATATTCAATTTAACTTAAATTAAGTAGGACAATAACCATATTATTTAATTATCTATATCTATATATAATATTTGATATAAGTTAGAAATGTAATTCTAAATCATAAAGCATAATTTTTTTATATGGAATTATCTCTCATGCCAATGAATTTTGTTTTTCCCTTATCCATTTTTTCTCTAATTATATCTTTCTTTGTGAAGAATTAGTATCGGTGCTCGTGTTTTGACTCTACATTAGAAAGACTTCCCAAATTTCAATGATTTAAGCCCTGTATGTTTTCACTCCATATCAGAAATACTTGGCAAACTTCAATGATTTAAGCATCTTGATGATTCACTAAACCTATGTTTTTACACTTTAATTGTGATTCCTCACAAAAGAGGAAGAGAGTAAATTTTGATTATATGTAAATATATTGAATGCAAAATGAATGATTCATTTAAAATTAACAAACGTTGTAGAGGTAGTTTAATGCATGCCTCTCAAATTAGAAATTATGCACTATAATAAATTGCATAAAACATTACAACTTGTGTTCGTCAATGCAAAATTAAAAGTAGGTAACAAATTGAATCCTATATTCTTGCCTCCGTAGGACCTAATCAATTGAGATGTCCACACATTTACAATTTTACTCCCACATAAATAATGGTGGGAAGTAACTAGTAGTGAATATATTTATTTATATCCTATTCCTATATTTTTTTTAATGCAAAAACTTGCTTAAATTATGGTGGGAAATGACTAATGGTAAATATGCTATTTACTATTTTAAAAGATTTTAATTTTGGATGGATTTTTTTGCAGAGCTTAAGAATAAAAAATCACTACACAAATATTTAAAAATCATGCATGAATATCACAACAATATCTACACATTAGGTAATTATCCACATGGGGTAGGTTGTAATAAGATCTTCAAATTATGATGCAATCAAATATGTGAAAAAAGAGTTTTTTTAATAATATTAAAAAATTATAAATCATGGTATTGTAACAAAGCCATATGAATATTACAAAATATTATTATAACAAAACCTTATAACCTTATAAATATTTATAAAGTAAAAATGAATTTCCATATTAAAAATCTTATTGCATATTTTAAATGTATAATAATTATTATTTATTTAAAATTAATTTATAATTTATTAATCTTATAGTCAATTACCAAATTTGTATTTTCTTTATATTTTATTAAGATTTTTTTAAATTATTAATTTTGAATATATAATTTATAAAAATTTAAATCTATGAGTGCCTCATTGTCAATTTTTCCCATGTGGAGCCATGGTAAGGTATGATGAAGGCTATTTGGTGCCCGCCTGCCTCACATGAAAGAGGCACCGTGGAAAAGTCAAACGTAGTACTTGGAAGCCTCGGCCTCCTAGATCAAGTGACTTCAGCATCAATCCGTCGAAGCCACAAGTGGTATGCCAATAATCCACTGGAAGATTCGGATGGAGGTGAGGAGGGTAGAAGTGGTGAGAAAATTTGTATGAGGCGAGGGGTAGAAGTAGTGAGAAAATTCCGCGACGTTCTCAGGTTTCCGTCAATCTCAATTTCTATGTAGAGAGAGGATGACGAAAATGGAGCGTGGGGATTGAGTGGGGTGAGCTGTGTTTATTAGCAATTTTATTAAAAAACACGTTCCATATAATTAATATTTTCAATTTACCACTACTCATATTTTAATATTTATGTCACGGTTTAATATATATTTAAAAAAAGCAAATTATAATCTCACATTTTCTTCATTTGATAAATTAAATGTAAAGATATCTTGAATAACTATTTTGAGTTATTATTCTTGCTTAATAAAATAGTTATTTTTCTACAATTTTTTTTACCGTTGTTTATCACATGTGTATTTTTGAGAAAGGGATAAATTTTAAGTAATATGAGATTTAATAGGTTAATATAAAGTGTTTATGGTAATATAAATTTATGAAAAAATTAAAAATTATGGGTTTTGCAATTAGTAATGTTTTTTTTAATGTTGTTTCAATTTCAATAGTCATGTTACATTTCAATACGTGATTTTTATTAAACAAATTATTATCTCATTTTTTTTTAATAAAATGCAAATAAATTTTCTTGTTTTCTTCTTAATTTTGTACTTTTTCTAATTTGATTAATTAAATGCAAAAATATCTTGAATAATTGTTTTGAGTTATCACTGAAAATTGGTTGCTTCTGATCAACAATTATAAGATGTGTCTTATGACTTATGAAATTTGTAATGAGATAATATAAAATGTTTGTGTTGTCAGTAAAGTGTTTAGCCACTCATGGTAAGTGGTAGTGCCTTTGATTTATTATTTTTTATTGTTTTTTTTTGTGTGAGCTTGGTAGATCTCCCTTTTTTATTAATATTTCATAAATATATTGTCTTTGGTTTTAAGAATTTTGTTGGTTGCCTCAATCTGCCCGTAGAAACCAGGTCTGTCGGCCATCTATCTGCATCAAACGTTGTCCAAAACTTAAATAGAGTAATTCTGAGCATCCATGCTACATTAGCTACTTTATCTTTTATATGCTTCATGCTTGAAAAGTAAATGCTAACCGTCATAAAAACAAAATTTAACTAATTGGACTACTTCTGAGGAATCAACTGGGGCCGAGGCTTTCGCACTCGACCCATGTCACTTTGCATCATAGTTTGGAGTTATTGTTCAACTCTATTCAGGCACAGATTGTTATGATACAACTGCATTTAAATTCGCTGAATCTCCTTCTGGAGATCCTTTAGGCTTGGTTTTGTTGGTCCATCCTCTTCCGGGTCTTCTCTTTCCTTGTAGGTGGTCATTGCTTTACCCAGGATGCTTTTCATTACCCAATATTATTGGATGGTTTTCCGAAACAATGTTTGGCAGCCTCAAGTATTACCTAGATCCTTAATTATTGTCTCCCATTCTTCTACCTGAATGTCTTCATTCTCGAAGTTGGCATTTGACTCTCTTTCCCATTCAGAAATAACTGCTTTCACCTCGGTCGGGGTTCCTACATAGTAGGCGTTGATGAGATTCTGCATACTTTCCTATCTTGTTTTCCTTCCTCTTTTCCTCGAAGGTTTGCTTGTGGATGGCTCCAGGCCTTTTCTTTGTCTTTCCTGTTCTTATGTTCCTTTTCCTTCCCTATTGTTTGCCTTCCTTAGCCATCTGTGCCCTCTTTGCTCCTTTCGTTCATGTCCAAATGAAATGCCTGGACCGGGGCTTGGTAAGCATTGGCGTGATGCAAGTGCTATTCTGTTGGAGCTTTCTAAGCACTGGCATTTGTGCTACCTATAATGGAAACGACAATTAAGACATTATAAACGAGAATGAAATTATCCTTAGTATACACATAATATTTTATGATCTGGGTTTTGGTCTTTATTTTGTCAAAATTCCTCGTGTTCATGCTTTGATTCATGGATTGATAATTGGCCTAGTTCCTTCCTGAATTCCCAGCATTCTTCCCCACAATTTCAGGTTGAGACTGCTCCGGTGCAGTCTCTTTCATCCACTCCATCCCCTTTTTTCTTCTCATTCCCCAAATGACTCCCAGGTGCCCCTCTCTACCCTCATAGGTTAGCAAGATAGAGAAACCTCCATATTCAAGATTGTTTCACTTTAGCAATCAGTTTGCCCCCTTGTCTGAATCCCTTAAGACCACCCTGAACCTCAAGCATCCTATGCTACCAACCCTGCCATCGGGACTCCCAGAGGTGTTTCTCTCCTGGTTTTCTCCACCCGAGAGAGCAAGAAATTACTTTATCCTTTCCCACTAGTTTACAATTTTGACTCCAGGCCGCGAGATTCCTAACCTTCTCCAGGCAATCCCCCCGATGAGGCTTAGCCAAATCCGGGTTTAGGCTTTCTCCCCTCCCCAGTCGAGGGGTCAACTGCTTCTCTGGCTTCTACTGATCTGTTCGAGATCTTGATTCGACCCTATTCTTGGGATTTGCACCCAGAAAAGTGGGCCAGAGGTTGCACCATGGTCTGGTTTCACTCCAAGCCTCTCGTAGTTCCCTTTTTTTCCCTCCCCCCCAATCCAGATACCCTTCCTTACCTGCCATAAGAAGTTCCTCATACAAATACAAAGAAATACTCTCAGGATGGCTCTACTCTCTTAATCAATTTGGCCCGAAAGTCTCCTTCTACCCTGGGACCTTGCTGCCATCAGAAAAGGTTCAGATTTTCCTCCCACCCCACCCCAAATAACTATCATGTCTATCCCGCCCTAGGTTGACAGACCAATAACCCAAGGGATCCAAAATGCTTCGTTTCTATTTTCAACTGGGGAAACCATAATAAATAACCAACAATATTCTACATAACTCATTACTTTTCGTCTTATAGTTGAAATTCGCCTCAATTTCCAATTCATTATTTCCTCACCGATGCAAGGGAGGGTTGGAGGCACATACTAAGTTTTACAGGCGAAGGTTGAATGCTGGTCGACGTCCCCCAACTCTCGGTGCTTGCTAACCCTGACTGCATGTTCTACCTTTGTTTCTTGCATGCAAATTCCCGTCAACCTTGCTACCTTTTCCTTTAATTTTCTCTCCCACCTACCCGTCCTCACTCCCAAGGTACCCGCCACTTGCTTTGCTCCGTTGGCCGCCTCCCTTCCTTTCACGTGTGGGTCTCGAACTGAGCACCCACTTACCTTCCAATTAATTTCTTTCATAATTACCTTCCCATTTTCGGCTGCTCCTGTTGTCCTATGTTTCTCGGTTCTCCACTTATGCTTTTCAGCACCCCTGCCATCTGTCCAGCCTCTCTTACCTCTTTCCATCATGCCATCTGTCCAACCTCTCTTACCTCTTCCCGCCATTGCCCACCACACCTTGGTTGGGGGTTCTCTCCTTTTTCATTGTCTATTCTTAGGATTTCTATAAGACTTCTCATTCCTTTTGTTAGACTTAAGTTATCGCTCCTTATGTCAAGGTTGCTACCAGTTTTTCCACATCCCCAGTTGGCTAGCCAGTCTGCTACCACATTCCCCGCTCTACAAACATGTGTCAGAATAATATAGTCTATCCTTTGTATTAGATTCCCGATTTCCTGAACCAGACTTGCCGTCCTCCAATTTTGGCTTATCTTGTCCCATCTACTTCCTTGCTGAAGTTTTTTCACTATGTCTATTACTAGTCTTGAGTCTCCTTCCACCTCTCGTCTCTAGAAATTTCTCTCCAAGCTATTTCTAGCCCCCTCTTTAGCACATAGAGCTTTGCTTCGTTGTTACTCGCTATTCCACAATCCATGGAATACAGTCAAATGGTTGGGGAATCAAAGGGTCTCTTTGTCTACCCTTGTTTCAAGTCCACTTCTAGTCTAATCGGCCAGTAGTCAAATCCCATGCATGACAGGATGGATGCCTCGTAGTATACATCTCGAAGTTTAGTTTTATGAACTCTTCCTGCGACCCCCAAATTCCCTTTAGCTGCTCTGTCGAAGTTTAGTTTTATGAACTCTTCCTGGGGAAACACGAAAAGGGTTGGGGAATCAAAGGGAGTAGGTTTCTGTTTCCATGAATTGGCCATCAACATGCTTGGATTCGAGCTTAACCTTTCCAATATACAACATTCCTGTGGAATGGCTTCCCAATCAGCTAGGTACCAGTTCTCTGCAAGAATCATTTCTCAAATGTTCTGAACTATCATTCCCCATAACTCTACTGATGTTCTCTTTTCCCCTTTAAAAATTATTCAGTTCCTTTCCTTCCACACGGCCCAGAGCAAGAATCCAAGGGGTATCTGCCAAGCTTGGTTCAAGATGGGATTTTGGTAAGGCTTCCTTCTCCATTTTTCCATTATTAATTTTGTGATTCATTGATCCCTGTCTCTATGGCTGAATAGTTTCTCATGATACTGCCATAAAACTTCACTGTAACTGCAAGAATTTAATAAGTGTTCCATTGATTCCATTTATCTTTCACATATGTAGTAGAAAAATGGTCCTTACATCCCCCTTACCTATAATTGATCCCATGTTAGTGCTCTGTCGTGCAAGACAACCCATAGGAAGAAGGCTATTTTGGGCCACAATTTATCCTTCTAGATTCGTTCCCATATGGGTAACCCTTGTTGTTAACGATGTGCTGCTTGCAAATGGTATCCTTCTTGGATGGTGAACATCCCTTTTATTCTATATCCCCACCTTATTATGTCTAATCCTTCTGCTATCGCTATTCTTCAGGACTCCATCTCCTTCTCATAGGTTTCCCATTGAATCGACTCTAGTGCGCCAGGCCAATCTTGTTTCCTCTTCCATTTTCTCCATTATTCCCCTATATCCGTTCCCCAATAGTTTCTCATCGGCTGATTTGGTAGGTTGTTTGTATATAGGAATATATCCTCTAGGTCTGGCCTACTGAATAATTTCTCTCTATGCTACCACGCATCTTTCCAGAATCTAGCTTTGTCTCCTCCCCTAATTTCCTAGAAACTATGATTTCTTATCAGTTCTTTGTTTTCAGATGCCAAATTCCATATAGCCGACCCCTTTATGTTTTCCTGGACTCTTAATATTCCTTCTATCGAACTTGTCATTCCATATTTTCTCCCCCATATTTATTTCCAGAGGTTTGTTCCTCCCTGAATCCATCTCCACCATAACTTAGCCCCCATGACCTAGTTTAGAATATACGAGTCTTGGAGTCCCATCCCTCCTGCTTTGTTTGGTTTACTTATCCAATTCCAAGATAGTAGTGCCCATTTTTTGATTGTGTGTGGTCGTTGCCACAAGAATTTCTTGAAGATGTCGATCATTCCATGGCATACAATTTTAGGGACAACTTGGCTTGATAATTGGTATATCAGGATTGACTGAAGCAGTGCTTTTAGCAGTATGACTCTACTCGCCATATTCAGAGTCCTGAAAGTCCATTTTTGCAGCCTCCCTTGGATTTTTGCGAGTAGTGCTTTCTAGTTTTCCAGTCTGATTGGGTGTAGACTTAGCAGGATCCGTAGATATTTCGAGGGGAGGTTTCCTATACGAAAGCCCATTGTTCTCGCAAGGAAAGCTTGGGATTGATATGTTTTATTAAAGAAGAAGATATATGACTTCTCTTTGTTGATCTGCATTCCTAAAGCACTCATGAAATCGTGCAAGATATCTATCAAGGCTCTGGCTTCCTTAAGGGTTGCTTTCCCAAATTCCATTATGTCATCGACAAACTGTTGATGTGTTAATGGCAGGTCATTACCCCACATTCGCGGGCCTTTAAATTGACCTCCTTGCACATTTTCTTTTACATATCTTCCTAATCATTTAGCAGCCAATATGAACAAGAAAGGGGACATCGGGTTTCCTTGTCTTAGCCCCCTTGTTGCATTAAATGCCTTAGTTGGAGCTCCATTTAGGAAGATTGAAAACACAAAGGTTGATATCATATAATAGATCTACTTTATCCATATGGGATTGAAGCCAAAGGCTTTCATGATTCCTTGGAGGTAAGACCAACTTAGTCGGTTGTATGCTTTTGATAGATCTAGTTTTATCATCATACCTTTAGCTTTTAGGTTCTTCAGAGAGTGAACTGCCTTTTAAGTCATGACTATCCCATCCACAATTTGCCTTCCTTTTAAAAAACTAACCTGCTCTTGAGAGATTAAGCCAGGAAGAATTGGTTTGAGGTGGTTTACCATTATTGTAGCCATAATTTTGTATATTACAGTGCATAGAGCTATAGGTCTAATCCCCTAAGGCTTTTTCGAATGGTTTGTTTTGGAGATAAGAGCTAGGAAGGTGGATTTCAAGGCCAGGTGCATCCTTTTAGTTCGTCTTAACTCCTCCACTACTACTAAGATATCTTCTCCTAGAATCGTCCAAGTTGCCTAAAAAAAATTTGTTGTAAATCCATCCAGGCCTAGAGCTTTGTTCTTCACTAGTCCTTTGAACACTTCTTCCACCTCACTCATAGTTATTTCCCTCATAAGAGATAGGTTTTGATCCCTACTAACCAATTGAGAGATATGCTGAGTAATCTTGTTTATATCCTCTGTCCTATCTAGATTAGGTTCTCTCAATAAATTTTGGAAGTGTTGGACCAACAGGTTCTCCATTTCTTCCTTTTGAATAAGGCAATTTCCATCCCGGTATACTAAGGAGAAGATATTTTTATGCTGGCGATGTTGGATCATCATTTTGTGGAAGAATCTAGTGTTCCTTTCCCCCTCTCTCAACCACTGAATACCTGATTTTTGATTTCATAGAATCTCTTCCTGCTACTTCCTTTCCTCCAGCCTATTCAAAACTTGTCCTTCTTCCTCCACTAGGGTTCAGTGCGACCATTTGTTATTATATGTTGTTGCACCTTTTTCATCATTTCCTCTAACAATTCCTATTCATGTTGTATGTTACCGAATTCTTTCTTGTTCCATTTTTTTATTTTATCTTTTATTTCCTTGAGATGGAGTTGGAATGTATGCATTTTGTTTCTTCCTTGTTTCTTACTTGCTTTCCACCATTCCTTCAGTTTTCCTAGGAAGGTTAGGTCTCTCAATGAGAATGCTTCAAACCTAAAGGGTCTCTTTGTCTGCCCTTGTTTCAAGTCCACTTCTAGTCTAATCGGCCAGTAGTCAAATCCCATGCATGACAGGATGGATGCCTCGTAGTATACATCTCTACTAATTATGTTTTTAATTGCCAAGAATCTGTCTAATCTTGATGTTATTTGATGGCTTCCTCCTCTTCGGTTATTCCACATGTTCATTCCATTGATTGTAAGTATATCTACCAGGTGGAGCTATTCTTGTAGATCCCTAAATTGTTCCATTTCAGGTTCCTCTCTTCTAATCCCTCCTTTCTTTTCCTCCAGGGTAGTTATCAGATTGAAGTCCCCTGCAATCAACCAAAGTTTTTCATCACGCATTTGGTTTAGGGTCCTTATGTGTTGTATAAAATTTTCCTTTTTAGTAAATATGCGTCCCATAGACTATTGAGATCATAAACCATTCTGTGGTCCCTATATTCTAGAATCGACCTGTGTGTTGAAATATAGCAACAAGAATATTCCAATTTAATTTGTCCTTGAATTAAATTGTGAATTAAAATCGAATTTAATCTTAACAGCTACTTGGAAATAATTAATTAATTAATTTTAAATTAATTAGCTGGAGAAATTCAAGTTAGAAGTCTTTCTAAAGTCATGCAAGAGTTATCCCTTAAATTAAGGAGATAAGATTGAGTTATACTTGAGTTGTAATTAGTTAAATCAGTTTACTGAGTTAAGTCCAGTTAAATTACTTCCAAACTGTTTGAGGAACTAATAGTGAGTTAGCAGTCAATTGATGCATTAATGCACTCAACTAGTGCTACTCCAGTTAACTAAAGATTCCCTCATCAGAAACTCATGCATGTCTATTCTGAGAAAGACCAAGTTGAGATTAAAGTTCAAGGAAAGTGTACTATCAGTTGCATGTGTTTTCTCATGGAGAAAACTCATGCATGCAGTCAAGGATTTATCCTTGAGGATTGCATAGTTTTGAAGAAGGTTTTCCACTTGGTAAGAGGCTAATCATCCACAAGGAACAACGCAAGGAAATAGGAGCTTGGAGGGCAGATAGGAAGGATGGAGAGAAGCCAAGATTGCTTGTGAGCATCTGTGAGGATTGTACTGAGAGCTAGCTAGCTGTGAGAGTTAAGGATTTGTATAATTCCTATGTATTTCCACCATGTATGATAATACAATAATGTGGGGTTTTTAGTTGACACTTTCCCCAAAAGTATTTTCATGTGTATTGTGACATTGATTCTTCTTCTTCTGGTTATATTGTTCAGCTCAATATTCAAACTTCCACAAATTGATAGTAGAAGTAGGTTATAGTATTCTTCTTTGATTTATATTGCACTATCGGGTTAACCTACCACCAAATTTTCTACATGGTATCGGAGCTGTGAACAATATACTGAGAAGAGAATTCGAAGTTTGAAGTTTGGGGTTGTAGGTGCAAATCGAATTCATATCATACTTCAAGGTTGGCCAATGGCGTTCTATGGCTTGAGACTCGAGTATGCCTTGGAAGGTAACTCGAATTACATAGCATGGAAAGATAGAATGGAGGTTGTATTAGAAGAAAATGTCTTGAAGGAATCCATTGATCAAGAAATCCCAAATCCAGCTTCAACTAAAGCACAAGAGTTGGCTAAGTGGAAGAAGTGTGTGGCAAAGGCGAGATAGAACATTCTTGATGAAGTTCGAGACCATATTGTCTCGAGTCACTATGGGAAGGATACTCCATTTTCAATGTGGAAGACATTGAAGGACCTATACTAGAACAATAGCAACTAGAGGAAATTAGCGCTCAAGGATAAGCTTCGAAGAATCAAGATGGAGAAGGGTGATACTATTTCCACATATCTGAACAAGCTCACCACCTGTAGAGATGAGCTTGGCAGTGTGGGAATAACTACTACCGATGATGATATGGTGAGCCTCGCTCTCATTGGCCTTCCAAAGAGTTGGAATAGCTACCAGGACTCTGTGAATGAAAGGTAGAAACTACCGGATTGGGAACGACTGTGGTCGTATTTTATGTAGGAGGAGATCAGCGGGAGCACACGAGATGATTCTTCATCCAAGAATGATGATGAAGAAAATCTGGCCTTAGCAAGTAGGGTAAGGAAAGGGAAGGGGAAGGCTTCCCATTTCAAATCAAATTCTTATCATGGAAGGAAGAAGGGTGACATGTCTAAAGTAAGATGCTTTAATTGTCACAAGATGGGACATTATGTCACTAATTTCCCATCGAAGAAGTCCAAGAAGGGATCCTCGGAAGGATCGGAAGGTGAGGCATTAGCCTCTCAGTTCGAAATGGACTTTACCTCATCACATGCATGGTGTCATCAATGATGGGTTGTGTCTGGTATCTTGACAGTGGAGCCTCATTCCATATGATCAATGATAAAAAAAAAAATTCAGTGCCTTGGAGGAGAATGACCTCAAGATGCACATAGATATGGGTGACGATGGAAGGTATAGTGTTTCAGGAGTGGGCACGGTTGCTTTTCAAAGGGAGCTTGACAGATGTGATGTATGTGCCTGGATTGAAGAAGAACTTGGTATCGGTCGCGATGTTGGAGGACAAAGGCTACGATGTTGCCTTTAGTAAAGGAAAGGTGTTCCTAATACACATAAACATAGGTCAGACCAAGAGGATAGGGATTCAGGTGGAGAATCTCTATAAACTAGAGGTAGATGATTGTGCAGCATTGAGTACAAAAGAAAATTTGGTGCAAAGCCAAGACATTGGTGAGTTGTGGCACAGGCAGTTGGGTCATTTGCATCATGGGACTTTGAAGACAATGCAATAGATATCTACCAGACTTCCCAAAGGTAAACTTGAGCAAGTTGACACATGTAAAGGTTGTACCTTGGGAAAGTACACCAAGTCTTCCTTTCATGGTTGAGACAGTCGAGTAGAGGCTATCTTAGAGCGAGTTCATACTAATTTGTGTGGACCATTCTCAATGGCATCCATAGCAAAGCAAAGGTATTATGTGATTTTCATTAATGACTATTCTTGTAAATGCTGGATTTATTTCATGCAGAAGAAGGACCAAACTTTCATAAAGTTTTGTGAGTTTAAAGCTTTGGACGAGAAAGAGTCAAGAAAGAAGATCAAGGCCTTGAGAAGCAAAAATGGTGGAGAATATTTCTCTCAAGAGTTTTAGGACTTCTGTGCAGCAGAAGGAATTAAACGAGAGTTGATAGCACCTCATAACCCACAATAGAATGGGGTGGCTAAGAGGAAGAACAGAACTATTGTAGGGGCAGCACGGGCAATGCTGCATGACCAAGGCCTACCACTTCACTTGTGGGATGAGGCGTGCAACATAGCGGTATATTTGCAGAATAGAAGCCCACATCACATACATGGGATGAAGACACCAGAGGAAGCTTTCTCTAGTAAGAGACTAGATGTGGGTCACTTCAGGATCTTTGGCTCATCAGTATATTTCCATGTGACAAAGGATGCATGGAAGAAGCCTGAGCCAATAACAAAGTTGGGGATATTTTTGGGGTACATTGATACACCTCACAACTATCGGTTGTAATTGCCTACCAATCGAAGGACAGTGGTTCATAGAGATCTCGAGTTTGATGAGCAGAAGGCCATGCGAGTTTCCCTTGGGAGGGAGCTCCAACTACAAGCTGTGGAGGAACTGTTGGTTCCTAAGGAGGAGGAGACTTAGATTGATACGGAGCAACTGCATGCAGAGGTTCTAGGAATGGAGACATCCACTCAAGCAGAGTCTTCTAGAGATGGACGGAAGTGCACAAGAGAAGCTGACATATTGTTGGAGGATGTGAGAGAGAATGTGGAAGCAACATCTTCTCAGCAAAGACATAGGAGGTCACTTGAGAGGTACACTAGATACATGGCCCTTGTTGGGGAATGTGTTGAGACTGAGCCATATTTGTTTGAGGAAGCATTGTAGCAACCGATTTGGGTTGATGCTATGGTGGAGGAGTATGACTCCATAGTTTGTAACAATGTTTGGGACGTGGTTCCGAGACCGGAGAACAAGTCAGTTGTGAGTTCCTATTGACTTTACAAGGTAAAGCAAGCTACTGATGGTAGTGTGGAGAAGCATAGGGCAAGATTCGTTTCCTGTGGCTTTTCACAGGTCGAGGGGATTGACTATGATGAGACTTTTGCTCCTGTCACAAGGTACTCATCTATCAGATCTGGTTGGCACTATCAGCACAGATGGGTTGGAAGATCCGTCAGATGGATGTGAAGACTGCATTCCTCAATGGCTAGATTGAGGAAGAGGTATACATAGAGCAGCTAGAAGGTTTTGAGACCTTTTATCATGAGTCACATGTATGTCAACTCAAGAGAGCATTGTACGGGCTGAAGCAAGCACCTCATGCTTGGCACACCATGATATAGAACTACTTCACCAGGTTGTGCTTCACAAAGAGTGAAGTGGATGCGAACCTGTACCACATTGTGGTGAAAGGTAAGCTATTGATCGTCATACTTTATGTTGATGATCTCATATTGACTGGTGATGATTATTTGATCGTGTCTTGCAAGGAGGACCTTGCAAGAGAACTCAAGATGAAAGACATGGGTATCATGCATTACTTCCTTAGCATGGAAGTGTGGCAGAAGGATGGGGAGTTGTTTGTGTCTCAGGGCAAGTATGCCAATGAGATACTTAGGAGATTCCACATGGAGAAGTGCAAGCCCATGCAGA
>APFE030025858.1:4264-36704 GCA_000404065.3 Pinus taeda | reverse complement strand
TATTATGCCATTGATTCTTCTTCTTCTATTTATATTGTTTAGCTCGATCTTTAAGCTTCCGCAAATTGATAGTAGAAGTAGGTTATAGTATTCTGCTTTGATTTATATTGCATTATCGGGTTAACCTATCACATATTTTCTACACTATGAGGATTCATTCCATTCCTATCCAGTAATTTTCCTTTATCTCTGCTAGGTTCCAGATGATTGCTATGACTCATGCACTTCCTTTCGCATCCACTGCAACTAATTCATATCTTGGTTTCATTCTCCTTAGAATCTCTTCTAATTTCTCTCCTGATATCTTTCTTTCCTAGAGAAGCATTATGGATTTTCCTTTTTCAATTGATCTAGTAGGCATCTCTATTTCCCCTGGCTATTTAGGCCCCTTATGTTCCAAGATAGTACTATAATTGGGTAACTTTGTTGAGTTATTGGAATACCACTGATAGCAGTACTACCCTTCCAGTGCTTACCAACATTTCTCCCATAATTTGGATTGATTCCAATAGATTCATCCTTCCTCTTTTATTTCCTCCTTTTTTTATACTTTGATATTCTTCGGGGTTTTCTTGTTGCATGCTGAGTTGCTCTGCGATCTCTACTTGTCTATGTCCTTGGTTGGCCTTGTATTGTTGGAAGATTTCGTTGTACATTTTCTTTTGATCCTCTGGGATAAATCTTTCATCCAAGTGTCTCCATTCATTTAACAATTTCTTTAGGACTTCCATCCTTGCTTGAGTCTACTTCCATTGTTGTGAGATCCATTCCTACCTATTCTTCTTTGTTTGTGAGATCTATTTGAGCTTTCCTCTTTGGTGTTGTTTTTTATTTACTTGGGCTACTTTCTCTTTCTTTTTCCTGGTAATCCATGAGTTGTGCTTCATTTTCTATTTCTTCTTCCTCTTGCAATACCTCATATCCATTTTTACTGCTCTATTGTGTTCGATTGACAGTTTCTGGGTTATGGGATCCTTTTGGATTCGTTCTCTTGTGCTTCACTTCTTGGAAACCCTCATTCCCCTCCTGTGGGGGTTTAATTTATTTTTCTTTTAGATCTGGCCCTTTTTCATTCCACATACATTCTTTAAATAAGTGGCCATATTCATGGCACCTTCGGCATCCGAATGGGATATGCCCATAGTCCAAGGTCTGTTTCTAGATGTCTTCATGATATTCTAGCTCGACCGATTTAGGGATGGGCTTAGATATATTGCTATACACACAGATTCTATCATATGAGGTATATCAACCCCTTTTTGTGGTTTCAACGATTTTGAAAAAATTTCCTATTGTGTTCCTGATCCCTTCCAATATTTCCAAATCCCAAAAGTCCATTGGGAGCTCGAGGAGTCATACCTAGACTAGGGTTGCCAAGAATTTCTCTTTATCTGGATTGTAGCATTCTTCCTAATATCTCATGAACAATCTTGCATTATAATGAAAATATGGGCCGTTTTCAAATACTCTTTCCTTATCTTACAGATTTGAGAAGATTGTCATGAAGAAGCCTCTGGCTCCCAACTTGAGTTCTATATGGCCTTTGGGTTGCCATTTCTGTTGGATCCACTTGATCAGGTCCTTCTCCATTGGCCAAAATCCTATGAATTTGCAGATCATCGCGTGGTCCTTCATGTAGCTACGGTATCTTTCCAGTTTTTTCATCAGGATTAAAAATTTGGGTTTCTCTATTGCACATGGTAGGGACTGCTCTCTGCTTCTTACCTGCCATTTCGCTCTAAGGATTGGGTCATTGGTCAGACTTGCCGCTTCTTAGGAACTCGACTGATTATTGGCTTTCCAGCTTGACTTTCCAGCCGCTACATTCCGGTAGGAGGGGATCTCCCCTATCCCCTCCCCCACACCGCCCCCAAATCTGCTTCTAGCATGCCTTTCTTGCTATCGGTTTTTTTTTGCCACTCCTTTGTCATAGTGTCCTCCATCCGCTTACGTGAAAAAGAAAATTTAATTAAATGATACAAATATTGTCAATTTTTTTTCCATTTAAATTCTAGTCAATAAAACTTTTATTGCTTTTTTAATTTTAATAATATTGTCATGTGTTTTTTAGAGAGGGTGGGAAAATCTATCATAATTCAGTTTTCAAACAAGCAATGAGGACAACCATCTCTAGGTGCTATCGGTAAATGCAGGCTAACTCATCACCGTTATTCAAGGAAAATCACATCACCTGGAATAACAGGTTGGTGGTCCATAAGGGGGCAGGCTTTCACTCATGCCTCTGGGTCTTGGGCCCTTAACCTATTCCCTTATGTCCGAGGAAGAGGAGTTCTTAGCCAAGCAAAAGAAATATTAGAGCAGACTCCAACCCCATTATTATTGTTATGTTACAATACATAATTTTAATCAAGAAATTATAATTTTATTTTTTTTCAAATAAAATTTATTTTAATAAGAAATTTTATAGTAATTAAATTTAAAAAAAATTTACTTTATGATGTTCCACATTAGTAAAGTTAAAAAAAATAAAAAATAAAAACCTCATAAAATCTAAAACGAAAAAAATTAAATTTTAAAGAGGAAAAAATAAGTAAAACATATTATTAAAATAGTGAAATAAAAAAAGATCCTAATTCAATTAAGATATACTTAAAGAATAAAAAATGCTTTATTATAAAACATTAAAAAAAAAAAAGAAGGTATAGATTATTTTTGGAGAAATTCTCACCATCTGATTCTGTGCTATTAAATAATATATATCTTTATGGAAGAATTAAATCTAACCATCATTATAATTATTATTATAATTCAAAATTCTAAAAACTTTATTCCAAATTAAGAACATCTATTACTTATATATTAAAAAAATATCTTCAATAAATAAATTGTTCTCGTTAGTAAGTGAAAACATTTCAGTAATGTGAGATGTTTTGGGTTAATATAAAGAGTTTATAGCCATATATTTGCTACAACTGCGGGGAGTGGAATCACGTAAGACAACAAAGAAATGTATTTGGTTAGTATCGCTACAATTTGAAAACAAACTTATTTATTTGATCTAAAGCATTGGAAGGATTTTTTTAAGTGAATTTTGGCTTTATAGGTATTAATATACTCTTTACATCTCTACATAATAGGCATATTGTGTATGGCTTGTTTTGATTTGCACCACTCTTGTAGGTTGTAGCTTAAATTATTTTTTTGGTACTATAATAGATATACAAAATTAATTGCTTACCCATTTCAAAATGATATCATCCTAGAGTGTATCTTTTTATCCTTCTTAAGCTAAAAATCTTGGTGCTACTTTAGGATGTCACTGAAATGTCCCAACTAGCAGGGCTTGACAACATAGCCAAGAGTGTTGGCATCTCAATCATAATTAATTTATGTTTTATTATCATTAAATGTTGAATTTAACTTGACTGTAGATTTTAAGAATATTTCAAAATTTGATAGAATTATTTAACATTGTTCCTATCCCTCAAATTCCAAAATATTTATGAAATCTACTATTAAAACATGAAATAATCATCACACCATCCTTCTCTTCATATGCAATTGATTCATGAAAGTTGTGTGCATCTATAACATTAGATCTCTTCTGATAGGACATATCCATAATGATAATAGTAGTTGCCAACATTAATATGATGGCAAAAAACCATTGAATATGGAATTGGTGATTTCCATTTTGAGCCTTCTCCATTACCTCCGGTTGTTGTCCTCCTAATTACTCAAATACTTGCACTAATTTTCATGCTAATTACTCAATTTTTGTAAGGCATTTATTACTCCTTGTCTTGCTAGGTACTATAACACTCACCTCACAGTCAAAGTCCATTGACTTTCAATTCTTTTGTGAACTTTTGTAATTTTAAACAAAGTTTTAGGAAAATGATAAATATTCCTAATTTTTTGTAAACTCAAAAATAATTTTCTAATTTCTAGAAAGCTTATTTCTAATTTTCCATTGGCTGAGCAAGTCTTGATGAGACATAATTCACCTGGTGGATGGCAATTTATTTTTGATATTTTTCAATGCCTGATAAATCATTTCAAAATAAAAAAGAAGCTAACTTTGTGAGTGGTCATTCTGTTGGTGAGTGCTTTGACACTGACATTGACACAATGCTATGAGCAGGTCCTTTACATAAGCGAAGGGGGTGGAGGGAGATTTTATTGATGAGTGATTTTACATTGTCCATGACAATGACATTATCACGGGGTTTGTTAATACGTTTCTCTCTTATTTCATTTCATTTTATTTTTATTTTTAAACTTTTACAAATTTAGTTGTGTGGGAGAATAGGTGCATGGGGCCATGAATCTGTGTTCTACCACATGACTATTGACAGTCATTGTTTGGAATATTAGTAGGCAATAAGATGGATGTGATATTATATCTCGCTTATTGCTAGACATAGGGTGGAAGGCATATGCTCCCTTATGAGATAAATTGGGGTGATAGCATCCCATAGGACCTTCCCCACTGGCATGGACATGAGGTGAGAGTGTCCCATAATACCTTCCTCATCTTTAGTGGATTTTGGGTTATGTTGGGCTTCCCAATGTGTTTCCAAGTTGAGAAATTCTCCTAATGTTCTTCCATATTGAGTTAAGATCTTCGATGTTATTGAGGGTGGTAACTTGGGCTCCCCTCTTATGTCAAATTATTCTTCTTTTATATTTGAGAGTGTTCATCATATGAGCAAAAGACAAGAAGTGATAAGCATATATAAGGAGAAACAAGATAAGAAGAGCAGAGATGAAATGTGTTAACGAGATATTTGTTATGGGAATTACATTGAAGTTAGTAATTTATACTTAACTCAGAGGGAGTGTTAATTTGGTAGCTTAGGGACAAATTCCCTCCATTGGTTAATCTTCCTCATCAAGGAAGACCCCTCCTATCCCTTGCAAGAATTTAATTTTCTTAAGGAAAAATATATTTTTAATATGGAAACCCATATATGCACAAAAGAACAGATAGGCCCAAAAGAGAAATAGGACAAACTTGGATGGCTAAAAATACATGTCACGTGGCCCTAATTTGGAGACAATGACCAAGCATTCTTCTTTTCTCTTCTTTGGTTTTAGCTTGCACATGTCTAAAATTGATTTGTTGGGAATTTTTTCATATAGGTATGAAATTATAGGGTACGAAGCTCGCATGTGTGATTAGGGTTTATGGTTCATATCCGTAAGGTTTCCATAAGAAAATTTCAGTTGTGGCCACAAACATGCAAGCCTATGGGTGCATCCGGAAATTTTCATCCACACCCATATCTCTATGTCCATGTGGTTAGGACCTAGGCTTTCATTTGACATTTTACTATAGATTGCAAAAGTTGACCGCAAATGTTGACAATTGACCGCAGGCTTGTGAACAATGATTTTGATTAGTAGCGTTGTTGGGTTCATCTATGGGATATGATTTGATTGGTTTTTTTGGATAGTGTTGTGAATGAATAAATGGGTTATTGTACTCTCTCCTTTCTAAACACTTTATGACAATCTAATAAGAAGAATAATTTGAAAGGGTTTTGTCTCTTCGTCAAGTTTTTCCCTAGTCTTCAAGCAATCTTGTTGACTGTATTTGTGAATGGTTTTCTTCTATTGTTCGATTATGTTCTGTTGCATTGTTGATGATATTGTTCTTTCTACATAATTGCATATGATATAATGATGTTATAATTTAGTGGGGTGAATTCAATGTGTAAATGATGAAATGCAATAATCCAAAGCAAAGAATGATATAGCCCTAAGAAAAATTAAAACCATTAATGTAGTAAATAATCCTAATTTTGTGAATAGCACATGATTATATCCAAAGAATCCATCTAGTAGTGAGAACATCTCTGACCCAGAGGCTAAAGAACTCCTTCGGGATATAGTGGAGAAATTTTTCTTTCAAGCGCATGTCATTCAGACTTATTAACGTTGGTGCTACATTTCAACAAGCCATGGACATCACATTCCATGGATTGATTGGACAGAGTGTAGTTTTCTACTTGGATGACATAACAATATTTTCTAAGAAGAGATCATATCATATCCGTCATCTAAAGCAAATTTTTAAGCAATTCCATAAGTATGGAATTTCATTGACTCTAAAAAAGAGCATATTTGGTGTCTCTAAAGGTAATCTCTTAGGACATATCATTTCTAAGAGTGGAATCAAAGTCGATCCAAAAACGGTCAACTATTTCTCAAATCCCTTTTCTCATAAAAGAGAAATAAATGCAATATTTCTTGGGAAAGATTATTTTCCTATGTAAATTTATCTCTAACTACATAGATTATCAAAGAGTTACAAGAGATGATAAAGAAAAACACTACATATAAATGGGATAAGAAGGAGAAATATTCTTTTTCTTGGATCAAACAAGCCATAACTGATGCTCCAGCCTTATTTAGTCTGTATTTTGGCAAATACTTATTGTTATATATTTTCACTTTTGACACATCTATTATGGTCGCACTAACACAGAAAGACATTCAAGGAAACGAGCGACCTATATCTTTCATGAGTGTTGGCTTACATGAATTAGAACTGAATTATCCGGCGAGTGATAAGAAAGAATACACGGTGTACAAGGTGGTTAAACACTTTAGGCCTTACCTTCTGATAGCTAATAGGATTATCTATGTACCTCATCCATTTGTTAGGACACCTTTTGTACAACAAGATTTGGATGAAAAGAGGGCGAACTAGATGATGTGCCTACAAGAATATGATCTTGAATTCAAGCCAGTTCATACTATCAAATTCCATGATCTCTATCATATCACAGTCAAAGTGGTGGATTCACTAGAAGAACATCAATTCTGGGTGGGAATAAGAAATAAAGATGTATAATATTGAGCAAGTTCCTCGCACAAGTACAACGACATCATGGTATTCATATATATGATAATACATATAGCATGACACATTTCCTTCACATTTATTGGCTAAAGATAAGAGGGCAATATGTTTGAAAGCATTATCTTACCAACTTATGCATGGTGTGTTTTTTCGAAAGCAACAAAATGGTATCCTTCTTATATGCTTAGAGCCTTCAGATTCAGAAAGGGTGTTAAGAGATGTTCACAATGGACCGGTAGGTTGAAACTTCATGGGTGATACTAATTCTCATAAAGTGATGAGGTATGGTTATTATTGGCCCACGTTATTTAAGGATGCTCATGCCTACACCTGAAAGTCCCCAATGTGTCAAAGACCTGTTGGTCGTTATTAGAAGTCAACTACCCCATTGCTACCCATAGTAGTTGAGAAACCTTTTCAACAATGGGGATTGGATGTCATCAGAAAAATATTTCCTCATTCATTAATATGACACTGATAAATTTTAACTGTGACAAATTATTTCACTCGATGGACTAAAGTAGTTTCATTAATACAAGGTAATGATCAAGAAGTCATCCAATTTCTCAAACAGAACATCATAAGTAGGTTTGCCATTCCTAAATTTCTCGTATTTCATAATGAAACTTATTCTTAATTATTAAAGCTTTATGATTTTTCATTAGAAAATGGTATTGTTTTAAAGCATGCATCAAACTACTACCAAGAGGGAAATGGCTTGCTTGAGTCCACAAAAAATAACTTAATATGTATTATCAAGAAAATCATGTTCTATGAAAAAAATAACTCGCATAATGCTTTGGTGAATGCATTATGGATTGAACATGTCACTCCCAAACCCTCTCCAAATACCTCCCCCTATTTCCTTGTATACGGAAAAGAGGCTATCCTTTCGCCCAACATATACCTTCCCACCTTGAACCTTTCTCAAGAATATCAAGGTAATCCATGTATCCTTGTTCAAAGTTGGATAAATACTCTTCTTAAGCTTAAGAAATAAAGGCCCAAAGCAAAAAAGAAAAGTTTTTCATACCCCAAAACTAAATCAAGTATTGTTTTACTAAGAACTCCAAGGGAACAAACATTTCGATGTGGGTGACCTAGTATTGAAGTGGGACAAATCTCACAAAGAGAAAGGAAAACACAGAAAATTTCAAGCTCTATGGATTGGACCCTACACCATCATCAAAAATATTGGCCACCATTCTTACAAGTTGAATTTCTTAGATGGGAAAACTGGCCCTCTTCTTTTCAATGGTCGAGATCTTAAACATTATTTTCAGTTGCAATCATGGGGTGCAACCCTTCATGTAGATAGCATTATTTCCTACTTTTTTTTTGTTACTGTCAAGTCTTTTTTATTTTCCCTTTTTCTTGGTCAATGTAAATAAATAAGACCTTGTGTGAGAGTGTATGTATGGCCTGAAAATACCATGTGGTGAAATGAACAGGGATTGTGATAACCTCAACGTTGCAATTATTTATTAGTTATCCTTCCATGTTTGGGAAAATACCTTAAGTCAAGTAATGCCTAGATGGAAAATATGATACATTCAAGATGAAACATTTGAGTGGAAACATGATACTTTCATCTATTCTAGCCTCTTTATTCCTTCACTTGGTATTGAATTTACATGTTGTTATGGATGCCAATCCAATCAAGTAGAGAAGGGAAAGCGGAAAATCAATAGTGAGCAAAGAAATATCAGAGGTATATATAACCTTCTCTGAAGGAACAACCTATTTTATTCTCAATAATTCAGGGTCCCTCTTCCCCCTTGTGAAATATTAAGTTTCTAAGCATAGTTATATAAATAAAATAAATAAAGGGAAAAATAAGAGAAAGGATTCTTGTGTAGAGAGGTGAAGCAAGCACCCTCACCGGGGTACTGAAAAGCCTCATTTGCAGCGAAGCGATTTTTGTGTTCTTGTAGTGGCTTTGTTACGGTATTGAATATAAATACTAGCAGTGGAGCAACACCATAGTTGAAAATTTAGACTCTAGCTATCTTTAACTTGCAATTACATATTACCCTTCTCCTAGATCGAACCAATTGCGAAATGGAAAATTTTTGTTGGTGTGTTAAATCAAGGAAAGAAAAGTGGGTACTACATCTATAACTATGTTGAGTGGGAATGCGTAATTAATCCCCTTGATGAATCAATACTTCCTAAAACGATAACGTTTTATTGAAAGCTACCCCCCAGACAGAGAAGTTGAAGTTCACCCAGTGTGTTATCAAGTGTTTTCATTGGTACAACACCCTCCCAAATTTTGCTACATTAGAATTTTGGAGCCTACTTCCTGTCATGTGAAGTGTAGATTTTGGCCACCAAGTTTCATTTTATGTTTTTACATATGTTTCAAGTGTTTTATTTCCTTTCTAAGTGGCACTGGATCATCAAGAGTAGTAATTGCATACATTACTCCACACTTCTTAGTCTGAAAATGATACTTATTGGTCGCAACTCCACATACTTTGTTTGTTTCACTTGGACATTATTTTTGAACTGCCGTTTTGATTTATGTTTCTTATTCATGGGTCTTGTCTAAGTTTTTCTGATGAGATGATATGTGTTATTCTTGAAAATACCCCTAACTCAATGTGTTTTTCCATGTTTCAACCTTTCATATTTAAACATTTTTCTGATTTTGTAAGCCTGCCCTCAAGGATAGGAAGAGCAGACTTCTCACTTCTAAGGCCTAGTGGAGACCTTCCTTGTCATCTAGAACTATGAATTGTTCTAGCCTAATCCCTCCCTCTCTCTCTTGCACACATCATATTTCTAGTTAATAAACCCTCCTTTCTAACTATTTATCTCTTCTTCCTGTGCGATTCAAGCCTCTATCTCCCATTTGATCACATTGCACACTTCTAGTGGGCAGTGATGTCCTCCTCTATGCCCTGCGCCCTACTTGTTGTTTTAGATTTCCTCCCTAGCGCATGGTGCACCTTCCATGGACAGTCTTGCTCCCCTTGCCTCTTGCAACTATGACATGCACCCATCAAGCCTCCTCCTTTTCTAAAGTTGGATATGGAACAATCTTACTGAGTAGTGAATCCCTCCTATATCTCTTACGAGTGGGATATATGCCCAGAAGGCCTCTCCCTCTCTCCTATATGCATTTTTGAGCCACAATTATAAAATTTGCATGAATCATGATAGAGTAGGATATTTTTGAGTTAATTCTTTCTTGCCATGAGTGATCTATACTTGCATTTTTTTAGTAAAGCATGGTAAATATATGTTAGGAGACTTGTCAAGAAGGGCTACCTATGGAAACATCTTGAAGACAAAAGTCACAAAGGAACCTTATTGCAACAATGGAAAGGAATGATGGATCCAGATGATCAAACTGACTCATGAAGACTCCATGATTTCTTAAGACCATTTGGAGGGTAGAAAGCAATAACAATGCAAGATTTTTTGCAAGTATTGAAGATATAGTGGCAATGCCATAACTTCTCAAAGAACTCTATGTACAAGTCGCCATGGGTTCAAGTCATCAATGTTAATGACTTTTGATGTTGTCATCGCATGATGTTGTGGAAAATGATGATGTAATTTTGAAAAATATTGTAAATGTAATATGTGAAAGTTCAAGAGTCATATATGGACAAAAGAGTAATTAGGAAAAGTCCAAAAGTCTCATGGAAGTAAAAAGGTCACATTAGAAGTCTAAGAGTCATGAGGGTAGTCCAAGGGTCATGAGGAATATGAAATGTCGTTCCTCTTGTTATAAAATAAGCCTCATTACTCAAGAAAAACACTTTTCACCTCGGCTCCTCTACTTAGGCATTAGAGAGAAAATTTTCTTTTAAAGAGAAAGTAGTGGCTTAAACCTCCACTATTGGAGCTAGTGGTGTCTCATTGTATCAATGTATATTGGAACTTTCTCTTAATATCTTAAGCTCATTGAGCCAACACACTTTCATGCATATATCACAAATATAATAAGACCATTCTTTATATGTTTGTGATATGTGTGTTGTTCATATGTACTAAGTAAATTGAATTATTTCATTGACTTTGGTGCTCATCTTGTTGAATGTGTGTTTTAATTTTTTTAATGATTGTTATGTCCATGTGAAATATTTTGCTAGGAATTCAACAATTCTTTCATATTTATATGTGTGCATGTTTATTGGAATATTACTAATAATTTTCTTCTAAAGGCTTACTTTATCTTCCCTTTTGGTGAAAGAACATGGATACATATTAAAATTGGACATTTTTGGAAACTAGGACAATAGTAAGAGAGGGTGAATCCGTATTGTAATGATTTTAACAATTCAAAAATTATTTTTACTTTGTGTGAGAACAATAAGACAGGAAAGAACACTTTCAACAATAACTTAAATAACCATAACAAAGATTACAAGGATAAGTAGCTTTTAGAATCTTCACTTCAATTAACTCATAGGGCAAGCTACAACTTGCAAATAAAATGTTTTGGCCACAGCCAGTAGGAAGCTACAACTTCCTAATTTATTGACTGCAACTAAATGGAGCTACAACCCCAAATATCATCCGCCACCTATTGGAAGGAGCACCAACCCCTAATCAGCAAGCTACAACTCACTTTTAACACTCACTATTCCATCTTTCATCTACTTTCACACTAATATCAATGAATACCTTTGTTCCTTAAAAAAAAAAAAAAATATCTCAGTCGCCTCTCACAAACACCTACACTAATCACCATACCTACATGTTGCTCCACCAGAAGCTCAGTCTCAAAAACAAATTTGTGTATCCATTTTTCTTGATCAAGCGTGCTTATAAATAATTTTTCTTGATATTTTTGGCTTTTTTATTATTTTATTTGATTGTTTCATGCTTATTTATTTTTTTCCATTATCATGTTCTCTCAATCCTCTACACCTATTCACCAATTTCTCAGACCTTAACCAAACTGTTTTACCAATTGAACTGAGTTTATTTGCATTTTTTAGCTAATATGGACTTTTATAGGTTTTAGCAATGCTTATTCTATTTTTCGTTGCAGTTAAGCTTGGATTAACTACCAAATTTACTGTGAAACTGTCAGTTCTTCCTAATTTGAGCTTAAGACCCTTTTGCTGGCTACATTTTTGGCTTCATCACCATAAGACTGGATCTCTTTGACCATTGGATTAGACCTTCAGTGTAAATCCATATGAAGTCCTGTCGAGAGCCTATTTCCTTCGTTAGCAGCTCTATGTCATTGGTCATGCTTCTACATAAAGTGACTGTGCCCAACGTTAAGGTCCAAGCTCCAAGATTTTTAATTAATTGGAAATATTAAAAAGTTATAGAATTCTAGGATCTAGCAATGGCCCCACATTCTATTTTTGTGCCCTTGGTTATGTTTCTATGTGAAAAAATATAGGACTTGGCACTCAGTTGCTCGTGGAGCCTCAACAACTCTTTATATCTTCATACCCTTGACTTATTCCTATGGTCTTAGGGCCATGTATGAGCTCTTAGCCCATAACTCCCTTCATCCTAATGCATTCCTTCATTCTATGTGAACAAACGTTCAGGCTCTATCCCGCGAGCTAATATGTACCATGGGGTCCTCTCGCTGCAACAAGATCCAATAAAAAAATCTCTGGGCTAAGTCAATTGTCATGTCATCCCAACACCTTTGGCCCGGTGCATCCCTTCTACACCTTGTTAACAACCTTTCAAGCTCTGTCTAGTGGGATGACATCTTGCTAATGTCACTAATGTGACATGTTAAACTATGATTGGTGACATGTGTCACCCAGAAAAGGGCAACTTGGGTGCCCAAAAATGTTGAATCCACCTTCCACGTGTCACACTCCCATTGAACGTGCTAACATCACCATTTTCTAGCATCTAGGCGAATCACCTGTTGCCACCTGTCCCTATCCCTATCATGGAGGAGAGAGAAAGATATTCTGAGGCCTATTTGTGACCATTTCCTTTGTTATTTTTCCTTTGGCCTTAGCATCATTTTTCTTTATTTCCATAAAAACCTATGGGTCGACTCTCATTTGTGTTGCCCCCTTGTTATGCCATTAGGAAATCATAGTCGAGTGGGATCCACATGCTCTGTACATCTCAATGCTTGGTTGTGTTATTTCTGAACAAACCTCTAGGAATTCTTTTTCGAGCTACCATTGTCGGGTGAGCTCTACCCGCTCAATGCATTATGGAGATTTTCACTTATGCCACATTTGAAACTGTCGAGGTGCATCCTTTAGGCTACCTTTTCCAGGCCAACCTATACTATGGGCTCTACTACGCACTCGTTGTTGGGCAATGCTTAGCTTTCATGTCCCAGCGACTCTTGCTCGATCACTTTGACTTGAGCACCAAAATTATTCCACCAGGGTGTATCTAATGGCGTAAGTATATCGGGTGGGCTCCGCCTATGGTCCAACTAGTTATTACCATGCATGCCTAAAGCTATAGCTTAGAGCCTCTATCTGTCTTGAGGTTGAGTTTTGTGTTTTTGTCAACTTTAATTGTGTGCTAAAGACTCCAACCACCTTTAACTCTGTTATCAAGGTCTTGGGGTAACCAAACTTTGACTAGATCTATATTTTTATCCAAGAGTCCTTTTAAGGACCTCCATATATTGTTGGAAATATATTCTAGAGTTGTATCAATATAGGTTTCTTACACCTGCATCTAAGATGTTCTAATGCTCCAAAACAAGATCCAAATCCACTGCACTGATTCTGATCTTTTTTCCCTTCCTATTTGTTGGGAACCTACTTCTTTGAGGTATTTCTTTGAGACCTGTGCCTCCTGCTACCACCTGTTGACATCAATTATAACATATTTCCAACAAATATTTCACAAGGCATACTTACTTGATAATTCGAAAGTACATGGGTGTTTCTCTCTCATGCTAATAGCTCTAGCCAGGGAAAACCTTTAAGTATATGGAAACTGGGCACATTTCTGGATGGGGCTCCTATACTAAACGATGTGAGGTATAATTGGGACTTCATGTTAGGGATACCCCCTATATTTTGGTGGGATATATCTCCATCAACACAAGGACTCTTTGGAGATATGGAGAAATGGAGGACTTAGACACTTCAACATCTAGTGAACATAATTGTGCAATTACTCTGCACTGTTCCTTCTTCAAAAAAAAATTTATGCCATTAGAGCTTAAAATATTCCCAGGTTTCCCTATGATACCTCTTAGTTCAATTTCCTTTCCTTCTGAGAAAAAAATCAAGAAAATTTCTTGAAAATTAAAAGTCGTTGTCTCCAAATATTATAACCATTGGACTCCTAATAAAACATCTGCACCAACCATTGGAATGGAAAGCATTGAACTATTCAATATATATTCCCCCATGGTTAGATTGATATTATGGAACTTCTCTGATCAATTTATAGTTCCTCCATTTTCAACCATCACTTGACACTCTAGTGTTGGGTATAGAAAGAAATTCAAATCCTTGGCTATCTTACAATGAATAAAATTATGATTACTACCTGAATCAATCATCACTGTTACCTTCTTCTTCTTGGTATGTCCTTATATCTTGAGAGTTTGAGGAGTGGTAATTCCCACCAACGCATTACAAGATATGATCAGATTAATTTCTTCTTTTTCATCCTCTGTAGTTTGTTCCTTGCGTATATCTTCTTCTTTTTATTTTTCTTATTCCTTTTCTTCTTCCTCTTCACAGTCTATGTAAAATTATTTCATCTCAAAACACTTATGATGTTTAGTGTATTTTCATCACAAATGTAACAAAGTCATTTTTCTCTTTTTTCCTCCAGTTTTTTTGGTGTCAACCGTTTAGGTTGTGGGAAGTTAGGAGTGGAAACAATTCCATCCTTATATTTGTGAGTGGTAGACCTCCTTGTTTCCATAATTTTTGTTTCAACTTCTATTTCCACCCTGAATGTGTTATCACTCAGGTTGTTCCCTGGCTCCAGGAGGGAATACGACCGAGGTAACCACTAACCAATCTTTTAGCTGCAGGTCCTAGCCTACCTACAACCAGATAGGGCTCTCTCTTTGTAATTTAGCTTTGTTTTGGAATATTTTAGGCTAGTTATGAAGCATAAGTTTTTGTTTGGTGTTTGGAAGGTGACATTCAATAGAATAGGGCAGTAAGTTGAGGGAAGTTCAGTCCATTGGGTTGATGGAGTCTAATGGGAATGAGCCTCTGGGAGGGTTTCTTTGGCAACAAGACAATTACAGAGTAGGATAATTAAGCACAAAACAACTTTGAAGTTTAAATAAGATGTAATGAAGTTAAGAAATGAAAGGCAATCAAGAATCTTTCATTTATAATAACAGAGGGAAATTGTATAAACATTATCAGGGAGCAGTTCAGAATTCCTTGATGATATTTAGAATGGAAGAACCAAGGAGACAAGAGCAATCAAGAATTCTTGCCTATGCTAGTTTTGTGGAAAACATAAAAGATTACAAGAATTGAACACAGAGTACAACAAAGTAAATTCTGGGTTATCCTTCTTTCCTGTAACTTAGAACATGATATTTAGATGATAAGTAAGACACAAATACAGTAAAAATAAGAGTATAGAAGAATTATTGATCCATGCATTAACACGAGAATCCTGCAATCAATCCCTTTGCCATCGATTCCACAACAGTAAGTTTACCAACAAAGCATCCCAACAATTTTTATTTCTGAAGAGTTCTCAAAAACATACAGCGCAGGTCCAGAATGATATTCACCAGACAACAATAATACATCTCTTTGGTAAGTATTTATAGGAGTCTACAAAAATATCCCATAGGGAAATATCCGGACATGAATTTATCCATCTACTCTGACAGAAGCAATAACTCATGTGGGAAAAAACTGCGCAGCAATAACTGAGGAAGTAAATGCACTTTACTAGCTGTTGTAGGTGTCCTGTTTGTTGTTGACTCTTTGACTCTGAAAGTTGGTTGATGACCGCTTTGCTGATGTGTTGTTCTGGGCGTACTGTCCTTTGCCACCTGTGTAGTTTGTTTGAATGCTTTTTAGCGCTAATTTCATCCACTGTTGATTTGAATTCCTGATAGCAGAGCCATATAATACAATTTGCTTGTTATGCAGACAATTTATAAGAAGAGAATCAAAACTAGTTTAGAATCTCAAGCAGGTTTTACCACCACTGATCTGTTGGTAATTGATGTTTTCTCAATTTAAATAATATCTCATCAGCTTCAGTGTATGTATAATAATTTGGCCAGACTGGAAAGAGATGTGCTATCTCATGTTCAATCTAAAACAAGTCTTCCAGTTTATCATACAAACTTTGTCCAGAGGGAGGCACTGTTTCTTCTGAGCCACTTGATGATTTTGTAATATGATTCCGCACATAAGTATTTAGCCTGTATGCGTACTGCTCCTGCTTTAACAGCTTTCCAGTGCTAGTGACCAAGCTGGGTAAACCTTTGCTCTGTAAATTTGCAATTTTCTATCTGAAGGCATGTACCTCTGTCTGCATTTCCTAACACTTTCTTTCTATCGTTTGAACAAAATTTCTCATGGTCAGCACTTTCTTGACTCTTACAATAGTCTCTGTCCTGTTCTGAATGTTTAGAGATGCTAACTGCTCACCAGTACGAGTATTCAAAAAATGAATCAATTGATTAGCTTGCTTAGGCTTATCTGCCAATAATGCTCTTGCCTTTTGAGTCTCATATTGAGCTACTGCCATTAATTCTATTTGGTCAAAAATGGTTTGTATTGTTGTCCATTGATCAGCAATGGCTTTGCCAATCTTATCCCACAAAATTGTTTTTATTTGAATCAGGGTTCTATGGAGAGTGAGGTCCTTCTCCAAGGCCTTTATTTTGTTTTCTAGGGCCTTTACTTCCCTGGTCTTCTCGGAAACTGTCATCTTTGATTTATCATAACTAGCCTAAATCTTGGCTATCTTTTCCTTGGTCTCCTTCATTCTTTCCATCTGTAATTCCAGAGCCTTAATTTATTTCATCATAGATTCCATGCTCAAGCTGGCTTCTTGTAATGCTGCTATTGTAGTCGCTGCTGAAGTTGAGGCACCTGCTGCTGAAGATGGATCTAGAGGAGGTGCTGCTGTAGTGACTGTTGTAGGAGGGGGTGTAATTATTGGAGCTATTTGGGACGGTTGAGGGGCCAAGTCTGGCTGTTTCCCTTGTTTAGCCTCTTCCAATGCTTTTTCTGTGTCTAACAGCCTTTCGTTCATCCTCATAAGCACGCTGACCACATCCTCTACTTCCTGTTGTTGCGCCACTTCTGCAGTTTGAGGATGTATGGTAGCTGGCAGCTTCATTTGTTTTCTCAGTGCTACTATATCCTCTTCCTTTTTCCTGATCAAGGCTTGTGTGCCTTTGGGATCTTTGGGATCATGTCCCAACTCTATAATGATCTCTTCTAAGGATTTTATCCTATTATCCTTAGCCAATGATGAGGCTTTCTCCAGATCCAATTAGGTGGAAGTATTATACAAAGAATTCTACAATCTATGAGCCATTAAAGCCTTGTCTGCTAGCGTGGAGTAAACCATTTCTCCAGCCTGCTTATGTAACTCAATCTGGTCTATTGGATGTATGTCTTTGGCCAGGACCTCCAGATTGGTTCTAATGTAGTCTGCTGCTAACTGTGGCTACTGTATAGTAGGTCTGAAGTGACTAAGAGTCATCTTCCCTGCTTGCATGTCATATGCTGCTATCAGTCTTTGTTGATTTGTTGGTGCCATTCTCATCAATTGATTGTAAAGCTGAAACCTTATTGGCTCGTTTCTAGCTTTGATCTCTTTGAATGCTCGTTTGATATCCGAGCCCTGCCTGGTCTGCTGTTTGGAGGATGAAACCTCCCCACCTGGTTGTCTCTCTTGCTCCTGCTGAAAGGAGTTGGCCGATGTCTCCAAAATAGGAGGGATCTGTTGTTCAGAAGTCCCTTCACCTCTGACATTGCCTGTAGTTTCCTCAGTAATTTCCTCCTTTGAATAAGGGTTTAGCCTCTGTCTTTTCTCACCTTGCTGGTCAATGAATGCACCTATAGGTGTTTCTTCCATTCTGTCCCTCTTTTTATTTCTTTCCTCATTATGAGGGGTTTGCAATACAGAGATCTCAGCTACCTTTTGTTGCATTGAAGGGCCTTGTTCTTGGCCCTTTTCCTGATTTGTGGATGGCTGCTCTTCCATTGTACTTTGTTGTTCTGAATGTTCAATTTCTTTGCCCTTCCCTGCAGATGAAATTGCCTCTTTAGCTTGCTGTTGTGGAAGTGTAGTAGCTGATGTGCTTGCTCCAATATGTTGAGGCTCCGTGAAAGTGACATGTGCAACATATTCTAGGTCAATTCTTTTCTCATGGTCCTTCATATATTTTTCTAATTTTTCTTCTTCAGTAAGCTCTTCATCATCTAATGTGCCCTCTACCCATTCTTGTTGATTAGCATATTGTTCAATGTGGGGGATTGGCTGGTGCACATAACCTGAAAGCCTATGTTTGATTCTTCTAAGGCTTATGAAGTGTTCAGGGTCATATGGTGCCCAAAAGAAGCTTTGTTTCAACATGAGTTCTTCTCTTAGCATATTGCCTGCATCCTTCCAAGCTTCTTCCCTCTTATTGAAAACAAAGGGCCCCAATTGATGTCTGATTTTAAGTTGTGCTTTCTTGGTTTTCCCATGAAAATGTGTCAAATCTGCATTACTGAACTGCCTGAAGTATTCTAAGGAAAAAAGTCTCATAGGGACATATCTGGGCAGCTTATAGGGAGGCAACTCACACCCATAAATTCTGATCACTGTGTGGTTTTGGTTGAAATACCAATCACCAATGCTATAGCCCTTTGAAAGATGTAGGATTCTTTGCATTTCAGCAGTGAGTCAGCCAGGAGGAGTCATCATCAATAGGCAAGTGGCTGGGTAGATAAACATGTCAACAAACTCACAATATGTTTAGGAAGAATAGTGGACTTCATGGAAAACTGAGGTCTAGAAGATAACAGATCTTCTTTCTCTTTTTGAGTCCAGTGTTTTGAGAGGAACTTTGAAACTATCAGGGTGATAGTACAGCAGCAGATGGTAAATGTAGGAGGTATATTTGAACACTCTTTCTCTCTCCATCATCATGAATTGCTCATTCATTTTGTTGGCAATGAAGGTGGCATAGTCATACATGACAGCAGGGGGCTGTCCTGGAGTGAACATGGTTAATAACAGAAACACAGTCTCATCCACAAATTCTCTTGTCTTGCATCCTAGAATGTAGGAAATCATATCTACCAGGAGTCTGCTTGTTTCATTGAATGACACTTGATGGTAGGGTGGAGGATGAGCGGCCTGGCACTGTGGTTCCATAAACAACTGGCCTACCCTTGATATTTCTGACCTAGAGAGCTTTCCACCCTGATCTAGCAAGTGCTTCATTGTAAGAGGAACCAGATGCTGAGGTGGCTCAAAGTTCAGCATTTCATTTATAGATTGAGGAGTGATATAGAACAGCACAGACCCATCTGGAGTGAGGATTGCTCTCTGAGTGGGGTCATAGTTTGCATGACACAGATGAATGAATTCAGGAAGCACATTGACTGATGGGAGGTAGTAGATGGGCATACTAGATTGCCAAATCCCCAGGATATCAGTGTTATTCTTGTGATTGTTTCTGAAGTGACACATAGTTTTAAGGTGAGACCTGAGGCCCATCATATCCTTGATTTGGAAGTCTTTGTCTGCCAAAGGTAACCACTCTAAATCCATGTGTGGAGCATTCAAAGGAGCAATGTTGAGAGCCACTGGAGCCTCCATGTTTATACTATTTGTGTTTTGATTACAATACAGGTGTAAGCAGCAACAGGTGACAGGACTCAGTCTCTGAGGCTATTGTCAAGATGTTGGAGACTGATTTTTATCTCAAACTAATCACACTGTGTAGAGTCTATGGTAAAATAACAAATTTGTAGAACTTAGACAAGGTTTCTTTTTACATAGACTTGTTGAATTGCAAACTTTGTGGAGAGAATGCCAAGGAAATGGAATTGGATTTTGCCCAAAGGGGAGAAAGCTTGCAGAGGGAAAAGGAAGATGAGGATTTAGAAAATCAGATTAATACATAAGTAACAGGGTGCTCGACCACTTCAATTCAATGCTTGAGCAATTTTCGGAGTCTCTGTGGGCGAAAATGGATGCAAAGTGTGTTGTAATGGCCCATTTGCAGAGGTAATGGCTCAAACTTGCAGGTTCGTTGTGAATCAACAACTCGGATGGTGCATGCAAGATGGTGAGTGATAGGTAGGAGTGCCTTTGGATGTGAATTGCAGGGGCTTTAGGCAATTTTTAACAGAGACTATAAATGAAACAGGGTTTTCAGGCGGAAAGATGGATAAATACTTGTTTCTAAGGCGCCGAGGATAGTTAGCAGGTACGGCTCGAGCTGCGGGGCCGAGCTATGGAGTCAAATTTGCAGGTTGATGGATAGTACAGGCTCTGGAGGTGATTTTTTCGTGAAGGTGCATGCACGTTGTTTGCGGGTGCGAAATAGAAATAATTGAAAAATAGTCGTTTCCGCTACTTTTTAACAAATTTTGGACCTTTTAGCGCTTTTGGCGCTTTTTTGGGATGATGTCATCATGACGTTTTTATTTTCACGTAGCGGGTGCGGAGGATGACGTGGCACATGACGTCGATGATGATGTGGCACTTGACATGGTGGCGGGGTGGTGACGTCAGCGGATGATGTGGCACAGGTACAGGGTAGTGGCGGGTGATGTGGATGCAACATCATACGGTGACATAGGCAGAGGGGTAGAGTGGTAAGCGGTTTCCATCGGACCGCCTTTGGTACAGGAGCGGTAATTGTCAAAGGCGGGCCGATGCAATAGGAGGGCAACAAGTGTCCCGGTGTACGACGATGAAACCGTCGACCATCGGGTACTAACGTACCGTCAGTGAGGTGCGTCCGATATTGATTAGGACCGTCGGATCTGGGGAAGCCGATCCGACGGTGGACGGGAGGGCAATATGATCGGGCGTTATCACAAGAGCACACCTGATAAACTTTAATCTTTGTATGGTTTCGGGTGGGTTTAGACCTTAGGTTAAGGATTTAATGTTCGCGTCGGGGTCATGGTTATTTATTAATGTCAATAAAACCCAAATGAAATGCATGCGTAGGGTAATGGTATGGTTTAGGGAGGGTAAGTATGGTTATTTATTTAGCCTGGCGCTAAATAAACCCCAAGGTTATATGAACGCGGAAGGGTTAATATAGAGTCCCAAATGGACTTAATATTTCCTGAACTTATGTTATATGGCTATAGTACCAAGGGGTGGGGATATTTATATTTTTTGGGTTATTTGTATAGTTTTTTGTGTAATAGGGATGGGAAAATTATTTAGGGATCTAGATAATAGGGTTAAATGTTAACATGACTTCTATGGAATGAAAGTGAATGGATGCATGCTAAGTTTATAGAACAGAAACTTAGGCATAGGGAAGTGAAAGAGTATGGAATGAGCATTTTTACACAAGAAATATGACTTCCTTTCACTGAGTCAACTCAGATGTTGAATTGGTATTTCATAAAAAATGGAGTGAAACTGGACTTTTTGGGCAAATCCCAAGGTCCTTGAGGGGATGTTAGTAAGTGATATTTGGGGGAATGAAGGGGGATTAGTCATGTTTCCAAAGTCATGCAACCAGATAACTGCCATGGTACCAATGTCATTGATGAGATGAGTCCTTCTTGACAAGACAAAAGTAATTATAACCTTGCTTCTGCAACCTCAACCTACCTACTCAGTCTAATATACCTAACATTTTTTCTTCCTTTGAATTGGGTGCACTTGGACTAGCAGACCCTGATTGTCCTCTTTTCTTTTGATTTTCCTCCTATCTAAATGTACCCTTATCTCTTCCAAGGACCCAGATTAAGCAGTTGGGCTCCTTAAATTCTCTACCTATCTACTCATCTGCCAAGCTTGAACTGTTTGGACAAATATTCTTTCTCTATTCTACAACAACAAATTTAAACATGACATGGTCCATATTGAACTGTTGGGCCATCCATCAAATGTGGTAATCTTTGCACATTGTGAACTTGCAAATAAGATAGCAGTGACATTTTGACTAGCCACTTTCTTGGTCTCTTGTTTTGGGGTTCATTTTTGCTATTTTTTCTTACCAATTCATTTTCTTTCCTTTTGATTATTCTTTTAAGGAATACCCTCTTTACATTTTTTAATTTTCTTTGTATGTATACAAAATATGGAACCTTTGCAGTATTCAAGGATGAACATATTTAGCACTTCCACTGTCAATCATGAAAAATGAAACCTATTGGTATAGGAACCTAACAGAATGCATTCTCCAATGACTTAGGTCCCCAATGGTGAACTTCATGTTGGATGTTATGCTTTAAAGTTCCTATGAATACATCAATCACATGCTCCTATGGAATGTAAATTACCTTGATATTCAATCTTTGGAAGTCCTCAATGTGTTTCCCAACTGAACCCTTTTGTTTGAGATTTATCATTTGGCTACAGAAGGTAAAAAAATTTTGTATCCTCCTAATGTGCTATCAATTCCTCTATAAAAATTGTCTGAGTGACTAGTTTTTATGAGAACAAATACATCAATACCATAATAATTAATTGGGTTCTAAATATAAAATTCCAATGCATACCTTTTGTTTATGTTGCACATCATGTATATTAAAGAACTACTCCATTTGTAGTATCCATGTTACGAGATCCTGCTATCAAACTTACTCATATTGATATTTAGAATGTAGTTAATCTTAAACCCACTATTGGAGTCTCTAAACTCTAAATTCATATTCCTTTTTTCCTCATCCTTATTTTCATAGAATACCTTCTCACCACTAGGAAGCATTCTTGCAATAACTTTGTCAAACCTTCGTCCAACCCTTCCATCTTTACATTCATCATCGCTTACACTTATGGTTTTAAACCATCCTTCAAAACTCACAGGTCTTGTTTTGTTTATGCTTTTAAATGATCCAATTCATTTTTTATTGTTCTTTTCGAGAGTGAAATTTATTGCACTTGGTACCGTAATTTTGATATATCATTTTGCATTTCTTTGTCTTCTTCATGCGTCTTAGTAGAGATTTATGTTGGCTTACTGGGTGTATCCTTTTTTTTTTTTGATGCAATAGAACCAAATAATGATATTTATTCTTCAATTTTCCCTTTGAATCAATTCAAACTTATTTTTCAAATAAAAGTTATGCAAATTTAAAAAATACACACCTTTTTTCTTTCTTCTTAGATCTTGATCTTGAAACTACTGTATCTTTGTAAATTTGGCCTCTCGAGACTTGAAGCCTATTCTATAGGTATATTTCTATTTCTCTTTTCCATCCCCATAATTTATACCAACATTGGATTCTTCAAAGGAAATTTATACCAAATCTCCCATGATGACTTGATTATGGACTAGTTCAGTATAACAAATTTGTATGGACTGCCACGTGTCACTATTTCAACCTTAGGCCTTGAAACACATCCCCAAGAAACTAAATTCCTTTCACTTTTAGTTCCTTTTTTATATAATTCAAATCCAATCACAACAAGGTTAAACTTATGATGCTTTTCCTCGAGTCACTTGTTTGATACTAAATTATGGAGCATGCAAAAACTCTAAATTACTTGGACAATATCTCTGAAAATGTAGCAAAAAAATATCTGAAATTTTTACATGAATTTCACCAAGATTTCAAATCCACATGGTACAATTTTCATCATCTAAATCCTCGCATAAAAAAATTATAGCGAAAATTCCAAGATGGCATGTTTAGTGCAGCAAAACCCCAAGATCCAAAGCTTTCATACCAAATGTTATGTTTCTAGCTAAAAATAAGACAAAAATAGAAGATTGTATAGATAAATTACTATATATTAATCCACTTCAAGGGGGAAACCTCATTTGCATCACATAACTGAAAAATTCTTGGATGATACAAATGAAAAGACCTCCTTGGTATATATAAGAGTCTAAGGGATCAAAATGTAATTAATTCCTCCATAAAAATAATAATGTAAGGGCACAAAAATAAAAATAATGGGCTTCTATGGGGCACAATAATAACAATATGGGGGCTACGCTAGTATTATAACGAACTAGCATAGTCAACAAGGCTATGTATTGTATAGGAAATATTTGCCAAAATTATAAGGCAAACATGTCACATGGTTCTTGGGCTAAATCCTCAAAAATACAATATTTTTTAAGATACCTAACATTGGGATTATGTGTTTATTTATGGATAAACCCTTAAGTGGAAGAATCATTGTCTCCAAAATATTATATCAAGAGAGGTACATTGGATGGAGTGTGGATGACTGAGTATTATTAAGTGAAAAAGAAATACTCTTAAGTGTCTCATATTTTTTCACTCTTATTTTCAAATTCACTACCTCATTTCACAATATAATGTGTTATAGGCTTCCTTGGATATTTTTTCCACCATGCTTCTAGTAGGAGGAGTGGGGTAGTTTAGAACCATTTCTTTTCATTTTTTGGAAGGGAATGAACTTTTCAAAACAAAAAGTTGTTAAACATTGGGTTATTGTGCAAAGAAGAAATGAATCTCATCCATATGTAGGAATTCTTGTGTAATATGATATCCGTAGAAAATCTTGAAAGGCAATTTTACCTTTTGTTTCTTATGATTGTTGAGATTTCGTAGATTGGGAGGTACTCCAAGCCCTAGGGTTTTGGGTTTAGATGTTGGAGCACAAAAAATGCACTTTGTGGGCTTGGAACCCAAGGTGTGGGAATTTCACCCAAGATGGTGGGTATGAAACTATGAGGCATTTAAATGATTTAACACGTGGAGGTGTTATAGAATCCTTAGAGGAGAAAGGAGCAGTGAAAATCATCAAAATGAGATACGAATTTTTGAAATTAGAGTGTGGGATTTCATGAGAAGAAGTCAATTCAGCCTAGTGTTAAGAGGCCTAATGATAGTTGGACACGTCCTCTTGGATGTTTTTATAGAGCCCTTTTGTTTAGTATAAATACAAGGTTATTGTGAAGCATTTCACGCATCCTTGTGAAACACAAAAAGCAAGCAAATGTGAGGAAGAAGGAACTCGCATAAGGAGAAGGACATATTTGTTTTGTGGTCATAGATTAGGAGCTAATTCATTGAAGGATAGAGGATATGTTAGGGCTTTTCTTTTGAGTGTTTGAAGGATGTGTCAATCTGCAGGTAGGTTGAGTGGAGAGGGAGTTGTTCCGGACTTGTTTTAGTGTGGTATTTCTTCCTTGAATAGGTTGAAAGGGTGACAGACATGTAATGTCTAGGCCACATACTTGTAGTGGTTGTTTCGTAGGTTAAACAAGCCTAAAACAAGGTGTTCTAAGAGCTTAATAAGACAATGAGTTAGCATACTTGAAGAAGGGAGGAGGCCACAATGTTTTGTGGGAGTTTTGGTCAGAGATGGTGGGCTATTATGGGTTATAGGAGTGCCCTAACCAATTACCACATTCAGTCCATGAAAAAAAAATTAAAGGTATGTTAATTCTCCAATGTGTTGATGATAAATGGACTTATGATCAGTTAGAGAAAAGATTGTAGAGGCTGGTTCCAGTGGCCTAAAGGAGTTGGTGCATTGATAGAGGCAGTGGTGTTGAATGAAAGAAAAGGACCTTCAATGTACAAGCTATGACAAAGAAGTTGTGATTGCATGTTACATCAACTAGATCTTCATTGTATCTTGTACCTTGCATTATTGTACTAGTGGATATTTGAGGGCAATTATCCCTGGTACAGGAGACCTAGACTATTGTATTGTTTAGTTGGATGAATATAAAGAAGATTGGATTATTTTACAATATGTAAAAAGTTGTGTATATTTTTTGCACTAGTATATTTACTATTATTTATATTTTGTTGTGCAAAGTAGACTCATTGTGATACTTGGTTTGGTAGCATTAGTGATTTAATATTCTATCCTAGACACCAATATTGTGGAAAAACAAAAGTGATTTGTGCCCCCGCCCATATTGGCTTGGGTTTGTTGTGTTTCTGGAGCATTCTTAGAAGTAATTTCTATTTATTCTTCTATTTTTTACCACTATATTGTTGAGGATTATTTCATTTCATGGACTACATTGAACATAACTCAATGGTTTCTCAAAAATTGCAGATTGTTGAGAGCTAAGTGTAGTAGATGGGGCTTATGATATCACAATCATTTGACCCAACTAAGTAGCTAACCAGCTCACAACATCTATGGATATGGAACCTATCATCTCATACACATGTGGCCCATTTTTAATGAGGTGGATCGATCGATGCTTAAGGAGAATTTGGGATAATGTCATGCAATGTGCCCAAATATGTTTAAATCAAGTTTAGATGTTGGGAATATCAAATAGCTTATTCCTCGATAGAAGACCCCACTATCATGATATATTGGAAAATTTGAGGTGGAAAGGATCAGGTGAACCAATAGTTCAATAGTCAACCAAGTATATTAGTCCTAATTATGTTTTTACATTTCTTCCACTAATGAATATGATCACAAATGTGGGTGGAAGTGCCATGCTTAAATGTAGACAGGAGGTCAGTATCAATGTATTAAAATTAAGGTTCTTGTAAGTCGTTCAAAACATTTTGCACCAAAGTGGCATAGTCATGATAGAATGCCCAATAAAGTTCAATATACCATTTAGAAACATCATTAGTTAGGGTTTATTGGAAGATTTACAAGTGAATACTATCATCCACCAAAGAATTAGATGAACAAAAAAAGTGTTATGTGGGTATATGTGTTTTCAATTTCTCTTCGAAATTTCCATTGAACTTGGGAATGTCAAATGGTAACTTGATAGGCATATGTGGTCATCATAGGTTGTGAAAAATGGGTTCATTGGTAAGATTTTTCAAATTTGAAAAATAAAAAGACATAAGAAATGGGAGTTGATTTGATTGAATGATTTGGATGTAGAGATGGTATGCCAAAGAAACCCTATGGTCCCCCTATTGCATATTTTTTAGAGGAAGGCATGTGGCTAAAAGTATTAGTAATCCTAGGGTTTGTATGTCCTAGACAATGTCAGCTGGCAGAAGGATTATTTCCCCTAGGGAAAAAGGAACTGCCAAAGGCATGACTAGTGATGGGACTATGTCTAGTTCCAGAAGGATAGCCTCTTGGAGTGAAAAAACCCCCATATGTAGTAACATTTGTTGGAAAAGTGGTACTTGTAGGAACATTTCCCCTAGACAAATTCCCACCCTCGCCTAGCCAAAGGCAATTAGACCTCGAAGGAAATCATTCCTCCTAATGATGAACTACCCTAAGGATTATATGTTACTTTGAAATTATAATTTCTCCTAGAATGACAAGGAAGAGACACAGACCCCACTTGGAAGACTCCCTATAAAATATTGCCCTAAAATCAGAATGGTAACTAATCTGTAAATTGTTATGGATATTCCATTCGACAATTTGTCACAAAATATTTGATAAAAGTATGCTTAAAATCTAAAATCTATGCTATGAGGGCTTATTTCTCCTTAGATTTTTGGGTCTATAAAACTCACAAACCACAAATTAATAGAAGATATAGCCTAGGAAACCCTTTCGAGAGAGAACCTAGTTGGAAGGCAGGGCCACTCTAGTTTCTTATCTAAATATAAAATAGACTTAAGTACAAATAAGTGAGGCATGTAACCCATGGACTACTATAGTGAAAAATCCTATCTTTCTCTCTCGCGTTATTCAATCCAAGCTACTATGCTCATCTATGGAACAAAATGCACTTGAATAGAATGGAACCCATTCTCCTACTAGTGGCCCAATTCTAACACAACCTGATATAGTGGTTAATTTTGACTCCTTCAACTCTTAACTAAAGGTACAATATGGTATCTTCTAGAGTTATTCATAATTACCATGTGTCTAGCCCATTTTACTTTCATAATGTGGGCTAATGTTGCATCATCTCAAATTATGGTGGTCAAAATAGGAAGGTTAACTTCTGGGTGGCATAACCTTTGCTTACAAACTTTAATTGAGGTGATTATTATGCTGCTAGAAAGGTATTTGTTTGTAGAATAGCACAAAAAGGTGTAGTGATTAAATGGAAAAAGGTTACCCCCTAAAAATGTGTTTTTATGCCTAAAACTTCTCCTAAAAGGTTTCAAATCCTAATTTTCCAAACTAGGTTCCACCGGTAAAAGTGGTCTTGTGAGTTTATTCCTCAAAATTTTACACTGTAAATGATTCATGATGGATACAAATTAATATAATGGTTCAATCATGGTCACCTCCCAATTTTAGTAGAATTTTGGTCCCAAAAAACTTCTACTAAATAATGTGGGGACATTTTTTCTACACCTTCTCTCAAGTGTACTATATATTCTTATCTAGAAGTTATCCTTTCAACCCAACATTACAAAGGTCATGCTACCCTTGTGTTTATTTTCCATAGGGTGACATTGTTCTTTGCTATGATAGTTGCATTTCATCATTAATACATTAATTTCACCCCATATCATCATTATATTATTCAAATATACACCATTATACATCATCATATGCAATTATATAGAAATAAACAACATCACCATCATCATCAATGTTGCAGAATATAAAAGGAACAATAGAAGAAAGAATGAACACACATAGAGACACCAAGATTGGTCCAAGACTAGGGAAAAACCCACTATGGGGAAAACCCTTGCAAATATTCTTCTTCTAAGATTGTCATCCAATGATGCAGCAAAAGAGAGTACAATGATCCATAACTTTATTTATGCAGAAAAAAAGATAATAATATCTATGAAACAGATCTAATCATGCTCGGAATCAAAATCCTCATACTGATGGTTGTATTGTGCTGTCAGAAACTAATGTCAATTGTTGTATATTGTTGTCAATGTGTTGAACATTTTTGTCACTATCAATGAGCCCAATACAAATTTTTGCAGTGGATACTAACAAATAAGATCTATATATCTATAGATATGTATAACAACAAAGAGAAACCCATGTCTACCAGATTAGTGAAGTCAACTGAAGCCAAGATGTCAAACCTAAGATATTAATTATGGTCGCCCTCATCACAACTATCTACATGCGACCGAAAATCTTGGGTCGCTCTCTCAGATACTGTATGCAAGTGACTGTGACTGCAAAATCACTCCCTTAATGTTGTTGTGTGAGCATCACTGATGTCTTGGTCACTCCCAAAACTACTCCGTGCAAGCGACCGGGGACCTGAACCTTTTAATCTCCCTCTAAACCCATAGTTGCTCTCACTAAACTGACTCTAAATGACCAAATATCTAGAGTCACTCCCTTGCTTACTCTATGCCTATGACTAGGGATGAAAATTTCCTATTCTATACCAGCGACCAAGATCCAAAAAACCCAAACTCAGAGCAAACCTTTCACTTGTTATTTCAGACACTATGTGAACTCCTTCCGACGTACCTGTGTGATCCAAGAAAAAATAGAATAAAATAAAGATGATATGTTGAAATGAACTTGAGGCCACTTCCTTTTATAGGTTTTCCTGAGGGTTCACTTGGGGTTAAGACTAAGCCAATTAGTTACTCATGTGGTTAGAGCTGGCTCGTTCCATAAACATGTATGAATAAAATAATTCATAACTCAACTTTCACTTGACCAAATTGGGTGATATTTAGGTTGATTTTAATCCTCTTGAAAATAGGAATCTAATGAAATAATTATCTTGGCCATTTGAGTTTTCCAACCTAGAATTTGACTACAATTGAAAAAATTAACACTCCCTCTCAACTAGGGAGAATTCCACTTGCCAATATTTGTCCATCAAACAATATGCCATTATGGAATATTCAAGTGTCATCATGTATCTTTCATGTAGTAATCATGCCATGTCTATCTAAAGTGTCTCATCACCACAAATCATCATTATACATATCTATTTAAACTTTCCTTATTTTTGCTTATATATTGATTGTTCCTGTTCATATCTTAAACATTCTCAGATCTAGAGGAAGAAGAATTTGTTACCGAGGGGGAGCTCAAGCTACCACCCTCTATCTATCAGGCTGCTATCTGGAATCTCTATAGTTGGGTTGCTATCAAGAATATTTTCATCGGAGATCATATCATCAGGGAGAACATCTCAACCTAGAATCACATCCAGGAGCAATAGCTTCCACCCATACCAAGCAATAGGATACCTCATCACTAGGGGGAGTGAATGCTCAACCCTGGAATTTCATCAGGGAGATATACCCTCAACTCGGAATCATATCACGTCATCTCAACCCACAAGTCATCTCAACCCATCGTATTTCCTACTGATCTTCCCATTGATGACCCAAGATATTCATGTGGTAGAACACCTGCATCATAAACGCCTGGGGTACTACACCCCCAAGTACACTCTCAACTCGTTGGCCAAATGAGGAGCAGTACTCCCAACAAGCTCGGCTTGTGGTTATGATGCCAACTAAGGTATACTCTACAAATACCAAGATAGGGTGAGCTACAACTCCAACCCTATGGGTAACAGGTAGGGGTAACTCAATATGGTCTGGAGACAGATAGGGTAACACCATATTGTCCAAAGTTCCCTCAACCCCATAAGCCCTCCATCTCGATTCCTCACCCTGGGAGCTCAAACAGGGTAGGAAGTGTTGGCTCAGTGTCCTCGATCAATGTTTCCCCTCATCTAGAGGGGATTCTCTTTAAAAGCCAAGATGCCTTTGAATGAATATCTAAAATCTTCTTGTCTCACTAACAGTTGTTTCCTACTCATATATAACATCAAAACAAATAGCATGTCAGATCATATATAATCACATAAATCACAAAAGGATATCATAATCATCCTCCCCCTTAAGAATGTGCCAACCACAAGCTTGAGCTTGTTTCGAATAAATGCATTGTTTCAATATGTGAGAGTATCTTGATCCCAACTACATATATATATATATATAATATATATATATATACATAACCATGTCATATCTAGATCATGCTCAAACATCTCTCTAAGGAGATTTTGTATCCTGCCTCACAAGTAGCCATGCTAGTAGCATCATGATCAACCTCGGTCATGCTATGGACTTCTCATCCAAGATATCATGGCAGATATCATACTAAAGAAGAATCCAAATGTTCTTATAAAAAACAATCTCAAATATCAGCAATACATATATGCAGACACATACCATAGGAGAAATATCTCAAAAAATAAAACACTTCATGCAGATATTTCAAAGCCTACTCGGTGGAAACTATATGTGAATGAAGCAGCTCACTCATAAATTTATTTAGGTTTTGTGTACATCATATATATATATGGATGTTCAAAATAATGCTTCAACTGTCGGATGCGATATCAAGTTCAACAACATCTTGAGCTTCAAATCAGAGTATCCAAGGATTTGCATTTTTTATTATTCAAAAACATTTTCCAATAGCTTTTCAACATGGAATTTCTTTTCCAAAATTCTAGAAATTGATTCGTCGTGCCATGATACATTATTTTGGGCTTCATAAGCCATATACCTCTAACTTAGATCATCAGAGACTCATCACCTATCACAAGTAGATCATCATGATATAAAATTGTTATGAAACCACCTCACAAAAGGATAGAGAATATAGATGAACGCCTTAGAAATAAGCCTCTTCAAGGGGGCAACCTCCTTTACATTACACAAATGAACAATTATTCAATGATACAAATGAAAAGACTTCCTTTCTATATATAGGAGTCTAAGGGGTCATAATATTATCAGAGCCGACATAACAATAATAATGTAAGGGCACAATAATAACAATAGTGGGCTTCTATGGGGCACAATAATAACAATATTGGGACTACTTGGGCACAAAAATATAATAAGGGGGTTGTACTAATAACAATAAGGGGTTACACTAGTAGTATAGGGACTTAACATTCCCCTCTCATTAAAAAAGTGTTGTCCTCAACGCTTGAGTAGTTATTGATGCTCCTATATAAAATTCTTGTCCTCCCATGTGGAATCTTCAGCGGGTGAGTTCTTCCACTTGATGAGATACTCTGAAATTGATCAATTTCGTAGCTGTCGAGTTCTTGTTTCTGTCACTGCTCCAAGCTCCAATATGATTTTTCCTTCATCGTCAAGTTCTAGAAATATTGTTTGAACTAGGATCTTCAGCAACTTTTGAATGAGTGGCCACACTTCTTCATATTTCTTCCATTCATACCCTGTTTCGTTTATCCAATCTGGTTGGATAATAGAAATAGCGCACAACAATGCTTCCACATCCTCATCCTTTCTTAAGAGTACATCTGCCACAAGATTCTGCTTCCCTTTTTTGTAGATGATTTCAAAGTCATAACCCAACATCTTTGTGACCCATTTTTGTTGCTCTTCAGAGGATAATCTTTGTTCTAAAAAAGTATTTAATACTATCATGATCTGTTTTTACCTTGAAGTGTCTTCCAATTAGGTAAGGTCGCCATTTCTTAAGTGTGTGTAGTATTGCCAACATTTCCTTCTCATAAATAACTTTCTTGAGGGACACTTGTTTGTATGTATGTAACCATGAAAATACCCAATCGCCTACATCAAAACTTCTTTTATTGTGATGTTGATCTGCCTATTGTTTCATTCGATTCTGCACCAAAGTGGTGTTATCCTCTAAAAG
>APFE030025857.1:88276-102697 GCA_000404065.3 Pinus taeda | reverse complement strand
TGAATTCTTACCAACCTTATTGCCAAAACTCTTTTTTCTAGCCTGTGTCATAGACTTATTTGCATTCGTCGTCCATTTAGGATAACTTATTTAAAGTCCATGAAGAATTTTGTTATTTTTTATTTAATCAAAATGGGGTTTTTCTTGTAACTGGTATTTCTTTGAAATGTGAGGTCCATCTCCATGTTATAATCACTAATTTTTTTCAATACGATTATGATTGGAATATTGATATAGTGTTCTATCCAAAATAACCAAATATGTAGTTAATTTTGTATTTAATATAAAATTAGACCATATAAAAATGAAAATATTGATAATTAATATAAATTATTTAATGTCAATTTTAAATAAAATAATTTAACATATTTAATTAAAATATTTCAATATAAATTACATACAAAATAATGTCAATATGTTAAAAAATTACAATATTAAATTATTTAATAAATTAATTTGAACTTTTGATTAGAAAATAATTTAATATATTGGAATTTCTATATGACTTTGTAACCTTGGTGTGAGTCAGATGGATTCCTCAAACATTCGAGGTGCATCAGTTCTTTTCGCTCTTCTTCCCACTAAATTCTATTGTTAAAATATGAGTACTTCTCCCCATGTTTCTAAACATACCTCTAGTAGAGAGATGCCAAGAAAATTACCCTAGAGAGTCTCTATGAATACAATGAATCTTTAGAACAACGAAGAGAAGAAATGTAAAAGCAACATAAGCATGAATTGTCTACTATGCTTACAAAACATAAAGTTGAATTATCTACCATGCTTAGTAATAACTACAAATCATTAGAAGATTAAATTACAACATTCGAGACTAAAATACAAAGAATGAAAGATAGGATGTAATATTTAGAACACAAAAAACAATTTGAAGAAAGTTGCACCTTGAGGGATGAAATTAAAGAATTAAAAGAAAAATTAGATAACAAATCCACCTTACGTAGCACAACGAATCAACTAAATATCAAACACCCAAAAGAGGAGATGAATAAATTAATTGAATTGGATCATGAATGACACAAAAGAGCCTTGATCTTTATAATTGCTGGTATAAAAGAGAAAAATGATGAGGACACATTAGAAACAATAAAAGAACAATTGACTACTCACTCACAAAATCAAACATTTTATCTAACACAAGACCAAAGGGTAGGAAATATTTTTGAGCATAAGCATAGACTAATCTGCGTTAAGGTAAGTTGTAATGACCACAGATTAGATTTACATAGTAAATACCAAAGTCTAAAAGGGTCAAGATTTTTTATAAATGATGATCTTATCCCATGAGATCAAGTTGAACTAAGGAAAGAGATCCAAAAGGTAAAGGAAGCAAGAAATGAAAGAATGTAGGCAATCATTAGAATAAAAAAAACTATTATTAGAGATAAAGTCCAAAATAAAATTGATAAATAGGAATTAAGAACACTCTAGATCCTCCTCTAAACCTGTCATGGTTTTCCATGGCGTAAAGTTCGTATGTTAAGTTGGATCCCAAGTCACGATATTGATCTTATTCTCTTAGTTGAAACCGATGAGCATGATGAATGTAGGGTCCCCCACATTGATCAATTCATTCTTTGGTTTACTTGGAACAAAACATCCTCTCGCAAAGGTGTTGGTGGTATAGCTTGTTATATAAAAGATAACATTGCTTCCCACTTTAGGGTTAATAAGGTTGACCCCCTCAATCAATATGTTTCCATGGGAATCTCTAACTCTAATACCAATAAGATTTTTCTTCCAAATTGTTATTTTTCTCCTATCAATTCTACCTCCTTAAGAAGAACAACTTGGATAAAACATTTCCTTTCATTACCTTAGAGAAGGATATCCACAATCTAAGGAATGAAGGAAACATCATTTTTCTTAGGGACTTCAATGCTCAAACTACTAATAACCAAATCACTCTATTAAGTAATAACTCTAATCCTAACCCCTTATTGCCTAATGAGGATAGTGACTTAGCTAATAAATTCAAAAGAAACTTTGAAGGCACAACCCAAAACCTTTTTAGTACCGATCTAATAAAGCTTTGTAGTTTCCAATACCATAAAACTTTTAATGGGATTAATAAGTGGCATGTCTCTGTCTAGATAACTTGTATCCATGGGGACAACAACAATGTTGTGGATTATGAAATATTGATACCCATATTATCAACCATATTGTTAACTTTGACCTCCTTAATGACCATGAGCCTAAATCTGACCATAGATTTCCATCCTTAACCCTTAACCTTGATATGTGCACCAACCACATGCAAAAGAATGGTGAGAGCCAAAGACACAGTCCCTTTGACAAAAGAAAAAAGGATCTCTTCTTAAAATATTTAACAAGGGTTTATGTTTCTTAATGTATAGTGGTAACATTGACCACATATACAAAAATTTTACTACTATCCTTTCCACTACCATTAACAAATTCTCTACTGAGGTATCATATCAAAAGAACAACATTAATTTCAACCCGTGGTATGATAATGATTGTCCGTATGCCAGGAAAGTGATTATAGGTGCTCCTAATGAAACTATAAAGTGTGAAAAAATCAGTATGTACAAAGCTCTTATCAAAAGGAAGAAAAGGCACCATATAAATAAGAGGCAAGTTTGTCTTCTTAACTTATCTAAGGTTGTGCCTATAATTTTTTGGAGGAATATTCTTGTTCGTAAACAAAAATAAAATCAATCGATCCCCTTAGAGGATTTTGATATATACCTTAAGAAACTTTAGGACTCCTAAAATACCATGGGAAACATAAGAAACACTGTTATTGAAGAAGACACATTTTCTTTGGAGGATGTAGAGTTTGGGATTAGGAAGCTCACTAATGGGAAAGTAAGAGATATTGAAGGTTCCCAAAATGAAATTCTCAAACTCGGAAGGTCCATCCTCATTCTGCATCTACACAAACTCCCCAATTTGGCAGTAAAGCACAACTTCCCTAAGTTGTGGATGAAAAGCATTAATGTCCCTATCTTTAAGGTGGGGATAATAATTATCCCTCTAATTATAGGACTATCATGATTAACCAAATTTTAGCCAAATTGTATGGGCTTATTTTGGAAAAGAAGATTAGCACTTGGATTGAAATCTATGGTAAAATAGCCAAAAGGAAAGCTAGTTTTAGGACAAATCGCTCAACTATTGACCACCTTATCACTCTTAAGACCATTGGTGAGGAACGCCACAACAACAAAATTGATTTCTTGTGTTGCTTTTGTTTCTTTACAAAATATTTTGACATGGTTCTTTGGGAGAAGTTATGGCAATGAATCAATGAGCTAATGGTTCCTCTCGAGTTGATGATTGTGGTAAATAGGTTATATGGAAATGTTGTTTCCAAGCTTAAGACCACTGAGGCTTCACTAAATAGATTAAATGACATTAGTGTTAAGAAAGGATATCCCCTATCCCCATCCTTTTTTGCATTCACATTAACAAGCTTGAAGAGTGTTTATAAGTTGTTGGCTGGGAAGGAACCAAGATTACTGGTATAGTCATTACTCTTCTCCTTTATGATGACGATATTTTTCTTCTTGTCACAAGGCCCGATGATCTCAACAAGAATCTTATCACCCTCCACGATTATCGTTGCAAGATGTGTATGAATTTTAATACTAACAATACTATAGTCATGATAATTAAGTAAAAAAATATCGACTATGATTCTCATTTATGATACACTTACTTAGAGAATGTTTCTCCATACAAATATTTTGTTATTGACATTCACCATTAGCTCAACTCGAACTATAGCATAGAGAAAATGATTATATGAGGTTGGAAAGCTTACCATGAGCTTGAAAACAATTATAAGTCAATTTATCTTTGGTTTTGGAGTAAAAAATAGTGTCTCTTCGAGACTCTTACCAACCCAGTTATTTTATATGGATTGGAGGTGTGATGTTGTAGTATATCTAGAGATTCATGGAGAAGGATTGAAATGATGCAAAAGAAATTTATAACCTACAACTTGAAGATTAAAGGTAATAATCCCAAACTTATTCTCTTGATTGAAGCTATCCTTTCCCTAATTGAAATCATTCCTATTTTAAGGTATCTGATATATATGAAGAATATGTACAACATGGAAGAAAATAGGCTCCCCAAAATTGCCTCTAGCTCTAGTCAAAATTGCCACCTTTGACTCAAGTGAGGTTGGCGTAAGGATGCCAAGTATTGACATGACCATTGGGGGATAAAGGAGGAGATAATCTTGCAGAATAAGGATAATATAAATAACACCATTAATTCCAAATTTGAGGATAAGTTGTGGAGTGATAATGAGTTAAAGAGAAAAATTAAGCTAAGGTATTATAAAAAAGTTAACAAACCCACTCTTGCTAACTAGAATTACCTTTATATATTAACGAGTGCTAAGAAGAAAATGAACATTACAAATATGAGAAATAATTTCCACAACCTTTGAAGTGTAACCGAGCATTTTTCTATTCCCAATACAACTTGGGACTAAAGAATTTTATTCCCTTGCGATACAAAGAGAGTCAAAGATGAAAAGAACTTTCTCTTGGATCGCCCAACCCTTACTCATATTCGTTCTCCTTTTCGAGACATTTGCCACACTACCAACATTCTTGACTTGGTAAGTCAAAAAAACTACAATGACCTCAGAACACTTCTCTGCCTTCTTTTGTGATCATAGAAATGAAATATTAAATAATCTCAAGTATTCACTTCTTTCTTAAGGCCCAATAGACCATATTCGTCTTAGTGGATGTTAATCATCATCATTAAATTTTAACAATAGATTACACTAAATTTATTGCCTCGAGAGGTACATTGTACAACCTAGTATGAGGGTGACGTGTGAGGATGTGTGATTTTATCCTGGGCAATGTGGAGTTGACAAGTGTGCATTTTAAATTAAAAAACAATAAAAAAATCTCTAAATAAAAATACCACTCCCGCTATAATAAAGAAAGAATAATCAACATGTTAGTTTTAATTATCTCACTATTCTCACTGGGTTAGTTCATATTACAACCCAATCTAAAGGAGATGTAGGAATCCTTTGGTGTCACTCTAAATCTTATATTTTCACTTTTGAGTGTTAAAACTATATAATCTTTATAATTTTTTTAAGTATTTAAATATAAATTTTCATAAACTATTTAAATATCAATGCCAATTAATTTACTTTAGTAGAGTGCACAAATGCATGCACCAAAATGGAAATATTTAAATCAACAAAGAGAAGAAGGAACTAAAAATAAAAAGTTTAATTATATCTCATAAGAATGATATAAAAATGAGATTTTAATCCCTTTCAAATTTATATTAAAAAATAATTTGTGGAATTTAAAATATTAATAATAATAAGAAATTTAATATAATTATAAATAATATATTTCAATATGTAGATTATATTTGTTAGCTGGAATTGTCTAAATGGTTGGTGTCACTTGGTATGCTGGCATTGATGTCAACCAGACTAGCATTGAGGATAGAGGACACAGATGTTGGCAATGTAGAGCATGTTCTTCAGGGGGAATCCTAGGCTTTGAAGGAAATTATGCCTCTAGAGTTGATCTCAAATGCTCCTGGAAATGGTGTAGTTAGATAATGCTAGGAAATAGTTTTCCAATGGTATGTGGAAGTTTGCAAATGGCTGCTTGGATTACAAATTATTTCTAGTCAAAGATATGGACCCCAAAAGTCAAAAGGTGCAAATATAAAAATGATGGAGGAACTTTGGCACATATCTAAATATGGAATAAGTGCTAAATCAAATGCTAAAGTATAGCGGAATGTTTATTGGTGCCTCCATCAAAACGACTGGGAATATGTGGCATGACAGTAAAGCAACGGGAAGCAATTTTATTGGCTAATAGGCGGAGCCCACACGGAAGTAATACCTCGTCACCATTACCCTGGCATATTTGTTATTTCACTCAAATAGAATGAGCGAGATGACCTCGTCATATGATTCCATCCAAGAGGATTTACCCCAGAGGGTGCACCCCAGACAATTACAAAGGGCGAACAAAGTGAAAGTGTGAGGTGTTGGATGTTGGGAAATAACAATAGATTAACAACTAATGAGGGTTAGAGTAGGAGGTCCCTACTACAACAACTCATCCCACTACAGGAGAGCCCAAAAGATTGTTCGGGGAGCACAAGTTTAAGCATTAGGAGGTAAGCACCAAGCCATGTGGCAGAATTCTGACATCCCTATAGACAAAAGTCTTGTTAAGCTTCAAGGCATTGGGAGGTGGTTTTCCATACTACTGATTGCATAGATCAATGGAAAAGAACCACTTTGGGGCCACTCCACCTAATACCACAAACCATAAGGGAATGGTGTTGAGGTTGGTTTCTTGAACTAGGTGGTTTTTGATAAACAAATTTAACAAAGAAATTTCTTGAAAAACCAAAGATTGAGGGACCCTTCTCTCTCCTCTCCAATAGGACACAAGGTAACATTTAATTGGTTTTAAAGGAGATTATGGTGGTTAATGATGTCAGCATGACACAATAGTACATGGGAAATGTCATAGGTAGGTTCCACATTTATGGGTTTCCTAATGGGATAAATATGGGTGCACATGACACCACTCGAGAGGAACCATATGGAATTGGTGATGTCAGCATGAAATCATCCGACAAGTTTGGGCCTAGAAGGTTTGAACGGTGTGAACATAGGAACCAATAGGTTGACTGAGCATAAGGCAAACATTGCCATGTCAGAGCATGGGCTAATGAAAAATGTGTTGGCTAGACCCCATGGGATGCATAAGCTTGCAAGGCTCACCCTACTAGAAATAAAAGGGAACATAGATTTTTCACTGGGAGGTTAGCGCTAGGACACATCATCAAGCTAGTACACAAGAAATAACTAATGAGAAAAAAGCAGGAGGAAACCATGGGACCCATCACCCCACTAAGAGGATCCTAGCAGTTTACAAAGGAGACACAAATTATAGTGTAGGGATAAAGGGCTACAAACTAAAGCACTAGCATGAGGTCATAGTTGCAATAAAGGACGAGGAGTGCAAAAGATTATAAAATGAATTAATCCCAAATAAGACAAGAAAATGAATTAGTGCCTAAGAGGCCTAGCTAGAGGTCACAACATCTGTTCTAGGCACCAGCAATGAAAGAACTAAAGAAATTTTGGCAGGACTCAGAAGCTGTGGGATAAGTCCTTCATTTTTGGCAAGGATGCCAAATGTGGAAATGCACCATATTCATACATACGTGAAGTTTAAATGAGTCGGCAAATATTGGGAATCTAATACCAAATTAGCCATGGCCGTACTTGGATTAAGAAAGGCTAAAGTAACTAAGTAAATGCACACAGTGAGATTGGTGTCATTCGTTTACTAGAGACTACAAAGAATTCTTGGCTCAAGAATAGAGGGGACCACAAACTACAAATTGAGTTTATAAGCTCAATTGAAACAAAAGCAAGACACTTGTGATATTCCTTGCATGCTAGGATCAATTAAATGAGAAAACTAGATTGAGGACAAATGGAGATTTAACCATAGCACAAAAAGGCCATGCTAAAGTAAAATCTGAGCTTCATGGGAAATTAAGAAGAATGAAAAGCCTTACTAGAGCACACAATTTTGACTGTGCATTAATTCTCAGTATCAATAAATGCTATAGTGGTCATTCTCTAAATTAAAGGTGATGCTGTGAGAAAGTAGCGAGATCTAACAAGAACGTGGATAGCCATGAAGAAGTACGTTTTCATGTAGTATGGGAATCCATGAAAGCGTAAAATATTAGGCAGTATGGATGGCGATAGAGACATGACCATTCCCTATGTAGTAGAGGAATAAAACCCAGGAGTTCCATTCATAAAGTGTGGAAATGTAGAATTGTTGTGGGTTACAAAGTCTAGTGTTGTGAGTGTGTTCCTAACCCAAGTCTTAACTAAGAGATTGTCCACCAGGGGTCAAGACCAGAATAGGTTGATAAGTAGAGCACACAGTCCAAAGTATAACTACTGAGTTAAAGGAAAGAACCTAGTGTTGGAGTAGATCAGATTTATACTGTCATGTTTTTGTATTAGCGTCAGTTTTTAGTTTGAAAATTTGTATGAAAAGTATAATAATGGCTAGAGTTGGTAGTGGCTTACATTCATAAGATGTTGGTGCATCTTGGAAAGTGGTGGCTTTCTATCTGAATGGGGTTAGGGCGTCATATGAGTCATTTCTCATAAACAGCTTGATGTAATTAAGTGGGTGCTTAATTTACATCATGATAACAAATATAGTGGTGGTTTCTTCCCTTTGGATTTCCACATAAAAATATACCTGTGTCAATATGTTTTTTCTCAATTCATGAAATGTGTGTTCATGTGAATGGTTTGATTTAAATTTTAGTTTGGATGCTCATACAAATTACTAGCAGAAGATAAAGGAAATATAAGAATTGAGCATAAAATTTCAATAACCTTACAATTATCGATCGACCCCCCCTTTAAAAATTCCTTATCCCAATAATTGGTATCAGAGGCAAGTTCCTTCAAGAGAAATTTAATCATTGGAAGGTAGATCCATCAGGAATTATGTCTAGGAAAGAGAATTAGGTGCTTACTTAAGTAAGATACCAGTATTCAAGGTAAGTACGTCCAACACTTGAAACAAAGGTTTAGCCTGAGCTGTGAGCTTTAGGGTTTGCAAAAAATGAAGTTGGAGTCTCTGTGATTTAATCTCGCAACATGTTGAGGCAAGCCGAGAAGGAGCAGCAACATGCTGAGAAGGAACTCGAGATGGAAGCACAGCCAGACTCCATTGAAGTTGTTCCCGTCAAGCTTCTAGCTCACACAGGATGGAAGAAATAGAATGAGTCGAGGCAGGTACGAGGTTGCCTCTCCGAATTTTTAGGGTTTATCAAGATGGGCTCTAGAATTAGTTCTCCCTACTGGTCCGATGCTCGCAATCGTATGTCAATATTATCAGTCAAAGACCCTACCCTTTGTCCCACCTATGTCGGAGGGTTTATACAGGAAGTAAGTGATGGCGTTTCGATCTCTCGAATAAACCCCTTTGAGGGCTTTTTAATGGAGGACAGAGAGAGGCCTTATGGGGCTGACCTCATGGCCACCTTGCTCAGCTGGCTGAATAGCCGAGGAATCAATGAAGGCCATGACCACATCCATGATCGGATGTTCTACAGTCCCCTTCTAATTCTCAGACAGGGCCCAATGGGGGCTATGGGCCACATGGAGTTAATTTTGGGTGGCAATATAGGAATTGAACCGAGGGCCTTGCCTGCAAACTTTGGGAATTATTTCATGGGCTCTGGTTTAGAACAACTCATAGAACACCTATCTCATAAGGATAGATGTGGCCCTCCTCCTACTCCAAGTGTAGCCGTGGATGCAATGCCCATGATTAAGATCAATTCTCGGCATCTGGTTAACAATTCAGACTGCCCTGTATACAAGGACCGGTTTGAGGTTGACGACAAAGCTAGGGAGATGCCCTGCAAGCACATTTACTATTCAAATTGCACAGTTCCTTGGCTGGATCAACATAATACATGTTCTGTCTGTTGCCATGGATTTTCAGGCAGCGTTCCTGATGGTACACAATCTAGATCTTCATTCAGGCCTAGCAGTGCCGCCTCATACCCCTCTGCACCTTCAGCATCCAACAACCAAGGAAGCACATCCGATGATTATTTCCATAAACCATCTACAACCGTCGACTACTAGCATTGCTCAACAGTCTAGCGATTCATGAACAAGTGTATGGATGTGCATCGATGAGTCCTGTTATATGGACTATCTGTGGAGACCTCCATTGCATGGCCTAGAAACCTCTAGATGGAAGCATAACCCCTCACAAACTCTCAGCGATATCAAATTTTTATCAAAACCCCTTTGGGGATATCTATCTTGGTTTGGGTTCTTGCAACAGACTATGTTTTACATTTGAAGAATCTCATTTTTGACCATATTGGATATCCTATCGGATCTCAACATCTGATATATGGGGGCAGAGCTCCCCAAGACACCAGACCTCTCATGGACTATAATATTATATATGCGTTTACAATAATATTAAATATGAGGCTGAGAGGTGGTGCAACAACAGCCTACAATAAAACAAAAAAAATAGGAAGTGGCATAGAGAGAAGTTCAACAAAAAATATAGAAACACAATAGAAGCACAAAACTGCAGGGCTTTCTTTCAAGAACATCCTCCAAGGGAAAAATACTCCTACAGCGACACCAAAGCAAGCTGGAAATGAACCCAACCCATATATTGTGGAGAAATTGAATTATACCCCAGAATTAAACATATATATATATCCCAAAAGCAGATGAACATTGTAATATTTTTGAAAAAAAATCTATTATCTGTAGATTCAACTATTTTTGGCCAAAACCTGTCAATCTCTTCCAATGGATTTTCTCAAACTAGACTACTCACTGTGAAATTCATCTCTGTTCCAAGGGTTTCTTCATTGTAAATTTCCCTATAATAGAAGCAAGAGACATTATATTACAGGAAGGACCATGGTTCTGGGGATCCACGGGCCTCTTCATCACACCATGGTTTCCAGAATTTGATGCAAATACTATGGTTGTAACTAGGATGCCTATATGGGTATGTTTACACAATCTCCCATTACATCTTTAGAACCAACAAGTCCTTGCAGGTATTGGCAACACCATTGGGAGATACATTAAAATAGACTCATAAAGACTTGAAGAAAAAATTTTCACTTTCGCATAAATTTGTGTGGAAGTAGATCTCAGCAAAGGCTTGCCATACCACACACAATTGAAACACAAACAGAGGTGCTAGACAAAGATACTAGATTATGAAAATACAACATTGAGATGTAGAATCTACCGGTAAATAGGACACCTACAAAATACGTGCCATGAATCCATAAAAGATACCCAAAGAAAGAAAAAACAGGGAAGCAATTCAAGGGTTGAAATTTCCCCCACCACTGCCAGATGAGGAGGAGGAAGCTGGTGTGGTACATCCCATATCCAATGAGAACAATAAAATGGACAGAGGCCTAGAAGTACATTTAACAAATCCACAAGATCCGATGGACTCAGAACCGACAAGCATACCATAAACAATGGATACTAGTGGCTCAAAGGGACTACATACATCAGACAATTCTGATTTTGGTAAGGACAACCCTCAACGTGTGGCTGACTCTTCGCTTGCACTTGTATCTGCGATGCCTACTCAAGGGTAGTGGCGAAAGGTTGAGAAGAAGAAAGGGAGAAAATCATGACCTTTCTCCCCATCTATACAAGATTTTTTTGCTTTCTATGAGCATCTGATCAACAATCTTTGGCTTGCTGATGAATGTGTCTCACATCTACAACATGTAATTTTGTTTTTGCTAATAAAATACAATTTTTCTTTTGGAAAAAAGATACCATTATTCAATGTGACAAACTATGCCTTTTGGAAAGTTAGGATGGAATCCTATCTTCTATCCCTAAGGCCAAATTTTTGGAGCTCTGTGTTGATGGATTACGATGTTCCTAATATACCTCCCATAGATGCAAATAATAAAACGATGTATGGAAGTAATATTAAAGCATATAATGCTATTTTCTTTGGCCTTAGTCAATCTTAGCTTGTAAATGTTATGCACTATAACTCTCCCAAGGAAGTGTTGATGAAGCCCAATCAGACCTATGAAGGAGATGACAAAGTCAAGTAGGAAAAACTTCAAACCTTTTGAATGAGTTTTGAAAGCTTAAGAATGAGTGAAGATTAAAGTATAGTATAATACTTCGTCAAAGTTGATGAATTAATAAATATGATTACAGGTCTTGGTGAAGCCATCCAGGAAGATATAATTTTCTATAAAGTCTTAATATCTATGCCTATTAGATTTAATTCCAAAATTTCTTCCATCGAAGAGATGTCTGATCTAAAGAGTGTCACAATGGACGAACTTCTTAGTACTCTCGTATCCTATGAGATGAGAGTAGAAAAATAGAAATTTGAACCAAATGAGGCATCTTTCAAGGTATCCAAGAAGGCTAAGGAACAAAAAAATCATCAGGATTTCTCTAGTTGTGAATCTGATCAGGAGTTGGCTCACTTTGCAAAGAAACTAAAGCTAGGCTTAAAAAATTATAAAGGGAAGCTTCCCTTCAAAAGCTATGACTGTGGAAGATTTGGACATTTTTCATCCAAGTTACCTTACAAACAAATAACATAAGAGGAAAATTATTATAATCTCAAAGGAAAAGATAAAAGACATCAAAAGAAGAGGCTCTCTACGAGGAAGGGGCTCTACTCCAAAGAGGACAGCTCAACTCTATAATCCAATAGAGAAAAATCCTCAACGAATGAATCAAATGAATGTTACTAACGGAATTTGGAGTAGACTCCAAGAAACAAGAGATTACAAGCTTTGTAAAACAAGGAGTAGTTGAATTTAAAGGAGAACTCAGCAGTTCCCTTGATGAGTTAAAGAAGGCTAGAATAAAGATAACTAGCTAAAAAAGCATCTACAGTGTGTTAAAGAGGTATGTATAACTCAGACAATGAGGAATTTGTCTATAAAAAAAAAAAACTATAAGAAGCCATTAAAAGTGAAGAAAACTTAGCTCCTCAACTAGAAGAAAAGCAAAAAACATGTGAGAAAATAGAAGGAGAGAATAAGCATCTAAAGGAGGATTTGTTCAAGGTAAAGGAAGTGATGATCTCAGATACATGCAAAGAATAAATTCTATCCCTAAAATTCAAATTAGAATAAGTTAAATGAAAATATGTTCTTAACGATTTAATCCACGAATGGGAAGAAAATTGTCAGAGTCTCGAGCGAGAAGTTTTCTCTCTGAGAACGTATCTTAAGAGACTGGAGACCGAGAAAGGTGTAAATGAGAATATTGTAGAAGGGACAAGAAAGCTAGATTAGATTATAAAAATCCAAATGTCTCCAGAAAACAAAATTGGTGTGGGATATTCTAGGCCACAAGAATCATCTATGAGAAATATGAACTCCAAGTCCACATGATTCAAGGAATCATAGAGCTATGTAAAGAGGCTTCAAGAAATAACAGAAAAAGATAAAAGGTAACAAGTAAGAGAGGATCCCATCACTAGAATAAGAATTCCAACTTCTCAAAAGAGCCATCCCAATAGAGAATGAATCAATCAGCAACAAAACAAAGGTACTTTCATGAATCAACTCATGTACCTTCCAAATTTAGGTACTCTAGTCTGTTTTATGGTAATTATTATAAATGTCATGTCTTTGGATATAAGTCTATTGATTGTAGAAGAGTCAAAGTTGAAAGAGATGAGAATTTTAGATAAAATAAGTATTAACATTATAGATCTTAAAATTGTCCTTCCAGGAAGAGAAATCCATTCTCTCCCCTAATGAATGATGTTGAATGTTTCTAATGTAATAGTTTTGGGTACAAGGCGACTTAATGCAACTTCATATTTGAGTATGCATCTAAGTCTCAAAATTATTATCAGTAAGATTTTCAAAAGGTTAAGAAGAATTAGAAGCATAAGTCTAGAAAGAGCATGGAATGTTGAATTTTCTCTGTTAGCACATGATCGAGAAAACAAATGGTATGTGGATAGTGGTTTCTCCAAGAATATGACTGGGGATAAAATTAAATTCACATCTCTAAAAGAAAAGGACAAAAGGGAAGAATGTCACATTTGGCAAAAATGCCCAAACAAAAATTAAAGGCAAGGTCATAGTCAATCTTAATGAAAAGAATAAATCTCAAAATGTACTATATGTAGAAGGACTCAAGAACAGCCTGCTTAGTGTGAGCCATATCTCTGATAATAACTATAATGTGACCTTTCGATAAAGAATGGAAAGTGGGTGGGAAAGGCAGTTGGAACTCATAATAATGTATATGTGTTTGATGAATCCAGAGTAAGCTACTACTTGAGAAAGACGAATGAAACTTGGTTATGGCATAGGAGACTTGGTCATATGAAGTTTGATAGTTTGATAAAAGTTAGCAAGATAGGAGTTGTGAGAGGATTTCCAAGACTGCCAAGGCTTGAGAATTCAATTTGCAAGCCTTTTTGATTTGGTAAGCATACGAGGACTCATTTCAAGACAAAGGGATTATCTTCATCTAAACAACTGGAGATAATCCACATAGACATCTGCGGAACAAACAGAACAATAAGGCCCATAAGAGAGTTGTATTTTATGTTTCTTATTGATGATTTTTCTGACTTAGTTACCGGAGAATCCACAGTATGAATCATTCTTTGTCAACGTTTCGAATCTCAACCGAGATCCATCATCAGGACCAATTGAATGCTTGATAGAAGAAGAGCAGATTTTAAGGGATAAATAGTAAAGAGGGAAAAATAAGATGAAGGTCGGCTACCACAGATTTTTGCTGAGAGGTCGGCCAATTTTATTAATTTTTATAATTATTATTAATTT